>PVKM010011285.1:0-33495 GCA_004027735.1 Carollia perspicillata
TAAATCTACTGAGCCAGAATTTCAGGGAGTGGGCCAGAGAATTGAAATAGTTAAAAGCTTTCCAGGTGATTCCTATACACATTAGGATGTGTGGACTGCCACAATAAATGACACCATTAGCCACTCAATTGCTCATGCCAAACTCTGGCAGTCAATCCCTATGATTTTATGCCTCTCTCCCTCCCCACATTTAATCAGTAATGTAATCTACAAATTTACCTCTTAGGGATGTCATGATTATAAGAGACACCCTCTAAGCCAATGATTTATAATCTGATTAGGTAGAACACTGAAGCATTAAATTAATTAATTCCTATGTGCAATTTATACTCTTTCCATGAAACTTAAAGATAAATACTCCATAGGGAATTGTTGGGAACTACTCTGCATGATTTCAGGAGTTGTAACCACCCCCTGTGGCTAAGGCTGAGTGAGTGACCTCCGGACCGGGAGCACTAAGGAAACAAAGCTTATCTCCCTGGCAAGAGTGCTGTTTCTGCCATCTCTAGCCTGCAATGCTTGGTCAGTAGTCAATGATGGGTATGACCCCCCTGGGGGGGACAACCCTAGTAGACACGATCATGTGGGAGGCCATCAAGAAAAGACTCAGTGGGGGCTGCAGCAAAGTGAGGGGGAAGGACTCTCAACCCCCCCAGTTATTTTGACATAGCCTGAGTCCCCTTTCCATCTGGGAGAAGCTCTGGGAGAAGCGCTTCCTGGCTCTAATCCACTTAAGCCTGAATCTTGATGGGGAGGGGGTGCAACCCTCTGCCAGCTAGAGCGGTTTCCGGGGTAATTGGGCATAAGAAAGATTTTGTAAAGTTCTGTGAAGACTGCTTTGCTAAGAGTGCCCTCATCCATATGATAAGGGTCCAGTCAGGAAACGAGTATGTCTCCCAAAGTTTTTGCAACCCCCTTACCTGACAGACACTGACTCAGATTAAGCCCTCAGATTTCTTTGATATGTTATCTATTGTTTGATCCTTGCCACCTGACATTGATTGATGAGCTTTACCTGTATCCCTGTGTGTTACAAACCTAATAAAAAGTCATTGAAGCAAGCACTCGGGGCCCTTCTCTCATGAGAGAAGCTAGTCATCTTTCCTCCCCAAGCAAATCATGTCTTGGTAGCATTATATTCATCCGTGGCAGATGGGGGAGGGCCTGCTTGCGGAGCCCCCCCCCCCCAGGGAATAAGATGCTAAGTGGTTGAACAAGATGCTAAATCAAAGCGCACAAGGTCTAATATACCATATTCCTCATCCTTCCCCAGTTTCTAGCTGCCCTTGCTTGTTATTTTATGATTACTTCTTCAAATCTCAAAATAGACACTGTAGCCTTCCTTATTCCTGTTTTTGGTCAAAAGTCTCTGTGTATTATACTTTAGTATGCTAAGGATCTCAGTGTTACTGTTCTGCTTCCAGGTGATGGAAACTAACCTTCCAGAAGCTTAAATAACTCATAACATTTTATTTTTGTATACAATAAAACAGATAACAGAAACTAGAGGCTGATTTTTCTTGTAATTGTATCTTTTGTTACCATCATTTTGAATTGCTTCCTGACAGAATTCTTTCATAATGACTATTGTTATAGTTAATGCTTCTGAATGCATTTCTTCATTTTTCTTGTGTTTGTTTGTTACTTAAAATCTTAATTTAATGCCATGTTTTTACTTCTTTATAAAATGTCCAACTTGATTTATAATATCTTAAAAATAACTTGTATTTTTTCTGATTATAATGAAATAATGACCAATGGATATAAGTTGAAAAACAAAAATATAAAGGGAAAAATAAAATTAACTGTAATTCTAGAAAATATGTATCTCTGTGTAAAATCAGGTTTATAGAGAAGTCTATGAAACTCTATGCCTTTACTAACCTAATCGGTCCCTTTTAAGAAAAGTGGCAATAAATGTTTATTAACACATATTTTATACCAAGCATGTGCTGAGAGCTGAGCATTTAGTAGTAAATAATTCACATACAGATGCTATAGACTCATGGAGTGTACAGTCTTAAATTTTATTCTATTTATTTTATATTTTTGTTTTGGCAGAAGTTGCTATGGACATACAATTAAGGGAAATGATACCATAACTAGTCTAGTTCCCTCACTCAGCAAACATTTATTGAGTACTATTTAGTCAGCATAAGTAACACCAGCTGCTTTAAGAAAACACCATACCAATCTTAGTAGCTTAAAATAAGAAGAGCTCCTCTCTGGTTCATGTTTTACCCTGATGTAGGTTGAGATCCTCTCCAAGGAATACCTGGGGATTCTGACATCTTCTATTTCATGATGCCACGATTTTTATTGCAGACCCTCATAGAAGAATGTCGATTATCACATCAGATTATTGCAAAGACCAGACTTGAAGTGGCGTATGAGGTCTGTTCCAGAAGGTGTCCAGCCATGTAATATGAAAATAGAGACATTAATTGAGAAAGATACAAGATACAAAAAACACTGTACATAGGACAATACACCTCAGTCCCCTTCAAAGTAGGCACCTTTGGAGCTCACACAATTCTCCCAACTGCCATCAGCTGTCTTATCATATTTTCCCGAATCTCATTGAAAATTTGAAGTCCCTTCCCTTTCAAAGGTGATTTTAGTTTTGGGAAAAGCAAGAAGTTGCAGGGCACCAAATTAGGGCTGTAGGAGGGCTGAGTCACCTGGGCGATTTGATGTTTTGCCCATAAACTCTGCAGGAGATGTGATACATGAGTGGGTGTGTTGTTGTGATGAAGCTGCCAATCTCTAGTTGCCCATAGCTTCAGCCTTCTGAATCATCTGAATAGTTTCTGCAGAGGAATGTTCAAGCTTGATGCAAAATGTGATGCGTATCTGTTGCTCTACTTGCTTAGTCATTTTGAATGTGACAGCCACACAGTATGCATGCTCACTTAGTGTTGTCTACCACCCCCACTAACTAGTACAATGAAGTTGTATTGTTCAAGCATATGCATTCCAGTCCACTCTCCTTGGCTGCCAGGTTACATTGATGTTGCACAAACTGTTCTCATTATTTAACAATGGCTGGACTTTTTCTAGACAAACTTGTATGTTACATACAGTCATATTCTTTAAGTTAGATTTAGTCATATGGTCCCCAATCTAACTGTAAACGAGGGGCCTGGAGATAAGAGAATGAAAAGGGATTCTGTGAATACTTAGCTTGGTCCCTGCCACCGCTCATCAATACCCATCTCAGTTATATTTCCACATGTAGAACATTCCCTACTCCCATTTCCTTCCTAGGAAGGAATCCAAATTCTATCTTGTCAAAGTCCAGTATCACTGAGTCATGCATAGTCCTTTCTGTCACATTTGGTTGGCTTGGTGGTGTAAAAAATGAAGAGACAAATGATTTACCACCCAATGTCTATATACAATGGTGGAATGACCACGGAACAGAAGAAAACACTTACAGCAGAAAGGTGAAGAATGGGAACACCCCACGGTCCCTGATTCCAGCAATCTCAAGTCCCAGGGAACAGATACTGAGAAGGCGTCCCACCTCAGGGATGGTAGAAGAAAAATAAATGCCCTAATTAGTATAAAAAGATTTTATCTCTGAAATGATTCTTAACAAGACAGATGTAAAATTTGAAAGACACTGAAAATATCAAGCTTGTATGGGTTTTTGAAAAGGAGATGTTATTTATAAAATGTCTAGAACAGTGTCTGTCACATAATAGACATTCACTTAACATAATTTAACAAGAGATTTATTATATACTTTAGGCTACAGGGGGAAAAAAGAAGATTCATTCAAACTGGCTTTAAAAATTAGGAAACATATTGTCCCAAATCCAGAGACTCAGTCCAGACTTCAAAACCTGGCTCCTTGATGGCTCCATGTTTCTGCTTGTCTTCGCTCTGTTAGGGGGCTCCTCACAAGAAGACTGCCAGCAGGAATAGGGGCAGCGCACTTTCTTGGTCACATACTGTGGGAAAAAAGCGAAAGCCTTGCCTTAATTCTGGGATTTCTTTCCCTTCGGCCTGATTGAACTAACTGTGGTCACATGTCCATCCCAGACCAATAACACTCCCCAGGATAATATCGCGCGCTGACTGACCTTACAGCTGCAATGGGCTCCACGTCCTTTGAGTCACAGGAGCCATATAAAGTGGGGTAGATACCTGAGTAAGGCAGGCATTATGGCCAGGCAAGCAACCTTAGTGTCCATTTAATTTACCGTGTGTCAAATGTTTTGCTAATTGCTGGACATTTTGAGATATCTGTGACACCATTCAAAACAAACAAACTCCCAACCTTCCTTGCTGAGGAAAGCTCGGGACACTCTGGGAATGTATGAAGGGGACAGAATTAGGAGGAAGCGAATCAGGAAGGGCACAATAAGGGAGGGACAGTGATCACTGTGGGGAAGTGGGATGTGAATAAGGAGGGGGAGAGTTCCAGCCCGAGGTGTCAGTCATGGAAAATTCCACAGCCATGTAGGCATAGGGAAGATGGGAGAAATCCCCAGTACCTTAGTCCTGCACTGTCTGATTTGGCTGCTATTAACCGTATGTGACTGTTGAACACCTGAAATGTGGCTAATGCCACATGTTGAAATGATATTTTTTTCCTGAGATATAACTGACATAGAGCATTTGTGAAAGTTGAAGATGTATACCATGTTGATTTGATACATTTATGTATTGCAATTTGCCACCATAGTGTTAGTTAATACCTCTGTCACTCCTATAATTATAGTTTTCTTTGCAGTGGGAACAATTAAGATCTCTCTCTTAGCAACAATACATATTATTGTCTATAATCACTATGCTGTGCATAAGCTATCCAAAATTTATTTATCTACTGGTTGCAAGTTTGTACGCTTAACATTTCCCCGATTTTCCTACCTCCAGTTTCTGGTAACCACTATTTACTCTCTGTTTTTGTGAGTTTGGCTTTTTAGATTCCACATGTAAGTGATATCATACAACTTTGTCTTTCTTTTGTTGACTTATTTCACTGAGCATAATGCCCTCAAGGTCCATCCATGTTGTTGCAAATGGCAGGACTTCCTTCTTTTTCATGGCTGAACAATATTCCACTACACATGCGCGTGTGTGTATGTGTGTGCATACCACCCTTTCTTTATCTGAAATGATAATGTTTTGGATATGAGGGGTTAAATATAATTTTAAAAATCAATTGGTCTGTTTTTTTTTCCAGGGCCATGTTGATTGACTGAGACAGACTGAAACGAAAGGCACAAGGAGGGATATGGAGAGAGATGAGGTTGGGGAATGGAGCCAGAGCTGTATCACAGGGGCTTGTGAGTGCTGTGCCCGCACCATGCGATTTAAACATTATTATTTTATCATCGGGGAGTCACCAAAGTTCTGATGTTTGTTTCGGCGAGTTCAGTGGCTGATTTTGGAGAATGGGTTGAAGCGGGTAAACAAACTGGCGCGGAGCCTAAGACACAGTTGCAGCAGTTCCGACAAAAGGATGCGGCCTGAAAAAGGTAGCAGTGGGGATGATGGACGAACAGATACAAGAAACAGCAAGTAGAGTCAGCAGAACTTTATAACTGATCAGATGCTTGGGCAGGGCTGTGGGACAATGTAGTGGGACTCGCAGGTACTTAGGATCCTGTGTTAATTGGTACGGAAAATACACAAGAGGGAGATAATTTGGGGTAAAAGTTGACAAAAATGCCATATAGTAGGAGAGGGAGAAGAAAATAAAACACATGACATGAATAGCAGAGATCAGGGACGGTTGTCTGCCATGCCCTCACCGGCACAGTCTCTGGAATATAGTCAAAATGAGTTGTAGGGGCAGTGTTTTGGATATCTAGTACTTTTTTTCTTGTCTTAGGGTACTAGTCTTCTAAGTTATTGCCTTTTCTGGTGTGGGGACAAAACATATTTTTATTCCTTGGTTTCCCTAATCAGTTAGCTTATCCTTTAACTTTTATTAATGAGTAAGGAATCCAAGTTTCTAAGAGTTTCTCAGTGTGCCTCATGATAATTAATGGCAGGTAATTTTAGTTTTGCTCACATTAGAAACTAAATCATCTCTGTGCCTTTCGGATTATCAGTAAAGTTTGGGCTTGTCACAGCAAAATGTCTGGCCTGGTCTCAAAGTTATTTTCAGTGGCTAGGCTCAAAATGGAAGGGGATTTAGAATCCTAATGATTTTGTGTGTTTTACTGCCAGGTGTCCTTGGCTTTATTATATAGCTGTCTGTTTGCATTTATAAACATGACTTTATGTTCCTTGAAAGGTATTGAAAGACAGAGAGATTTTTATGTCCCTCTTGTTTGGATCCATTGATGGAACAGCTGTACCAGCTGCATCAGGTACCAGAATACATGTGCTTGACAGAGGCTGCTTCAGAAAGCAAAGCTCTTGGGGGTAGGGAAGTCTTTTGGTTTTAACAGTAAATTTCCCTGAGTCACTTTGATCAGGGCTTTGTTATTTTTTGAAGTAGTATTTCATCAAGGCAGAGATGAAAGTCATAGTTTTTCTTTTCATTATTTTAGACAGAGTCAGGCCAACAAGATCTACAAGCATGTAAGGGATTCTCAGGAATAAACAGAAAGACAGTTTTATTGATGATGTACCTTTTAACCCCCTTCTTTCCATGGCTAACCTAAATCCAGCAAATTATGTGGCCTTTTATCCTGAAATGAGTCCTTTTCCTCCTTCACTACTTTAGCATAGTCTCATAATAACCAAGAGGGCTTCTGTGGGCCGAGCACGTACCACATATCAAGTACTTTATACACATGCAGTTTTCTGATCCTTAAAGCAACTCTACCAAGTAGGCATCATTATCTGCATTAAAAAAATTTATATTGGACTTAGTAACATTTCTAATTCTAAACATAATCTTAATCATTGGTAAATGGAGCTATCTTTTGCTTATTTGTTTTTTTTGTCATGTCATAAATGCTTGTGAACAATGAAACTAGGACAATGATTGTAACTTGCATATCTTATGCAATATCCTGACTTCCTCTCCTCTTATTCCTTCCATTTGAGAGAATTTCTATCCTGAATCTAAAACTAAAACTAAATCTGTATCTAAATCTGTCCAGCAAATGGTTGAGGGATAATTGACTATGCAAACACACACTAAACTTAAACCCTTACTACACTATACACACAAATTAACTAAAACAGATTAAATGTAAGCACTAAAACTATAAATTTCCAGAAGAAAAACTAGGAAAAAATTTTCTGCCTTTGGGTTATGCTCTGGCCTGCAGAGCGTCAATGAGGATTCGGCCACCTGTATGAAGCAAATGAGTGAGGGGGACAAGAGGCGCAAAGAATGGCAGCAAGACAATAAGTTCTGATCAAGCTGCAAAATTTTATTTCCGGGTAAAGACTTATAAGAGGGGTGGAAGGGGAGGCTTATCGCTACTTGATTGGTGAGGGGTACACAAAGGAGCGCTTCTTGATAGGTTACTGCGTGCATGCCGGGGTACGTCTTATACTCTGATTGGTAGCCTGTGTTCGTACTCTGCACATGCTCTTGGCAGGGGCTGGGCTAGCCGTAGACAGGAAGACCAACCGCTGTGTCTTCTGAGGAGCGTAAACCCCCCCGAGCTGATCGCATCAGCCAAAAAGGCCAGATTTGCCCAGCCCAGGTTCCCGACAGGGTTAGGCAAAGAGTTCTTAGCTATGGCACCAAAAGCACAGCTTTAAAAATGAAAAAATTAAATTCACTAAAATAAAAAATGCTACAATTAAACAGAAACCATTAAAAAGAAAAATGTAGAGAAAATATTTGCAAACCCTAAATACAATTAAATACTTGTATTCCAAATATGTAATTGAATTTTTTAAATTTGGTAATAGGAAAAATCAGTACAATTAAAATTGATCAAAAGACTTGAAAAGACACCTCAGGGAAGAAGACACAAGTGACTAATAAACACATAAAAATGGTCAACTTCATTACTAATGAGAGAAATACAAATTACAACCACCATTAAATAGCACTTCACATTCACTAGAATTAGCATAATTGTAACAGGGTGCAGCCAAGGGGGGGGGCAAAAAGGGATTTGGAATGGGATCTAGAACTCACGGTGTCCAGGAAATAAGATGTCCTCACCCCTTCCTCCCCACAGATATGAGTTGGGGGAAGGGACAAATGGAGCAGTGCCATCGAGAGCTGTTTTGCATAGAAACAGCTCAGCAGCTAACCTCTGGGGTGGTCATTTAACATATCTAACATTTAACATTTAACATTTTAACATTTAACATTTAACATTTAACAAAGGGGTCTGCACTCTCGCTAAGCCTTGTGGTTCCCCCTTTTGCGAAGTTGCGAGGGGGGTCTGCATTCTGCCAAGACCTTGAGGTTCTCCTTAATGCCTGCCACATCTGGGTTTAAATCCCCATGCCCGTCTTCCTCTGCAGCCCCATTTCTGACTCCTCCCACAATCAGCTACACTTGCCAGGACTCCCATATCCTTCTAGTTTTACTGGGCTGCCATAGTGAATCTGGGCAGGTGTGGCCCCATGGCGTGGAGCCAATCATCTCCAAGCTCTCATGCAGATGCTGTAACCAGGGTGAGTTGCCTCCCAGTTAGTCTTGGGTGGAAGTCACTCCCATTCCCCTGGCTCAAAGCATGGCCACAGCTATTTAACATAACTATGAAACCAGTTAAATGGTTTCATAGTTATGAAACCCCTTTGCAGTTCTGGTGGAAGAAGAGAGAACCATTCGCTTTTGGCCAGAGTGGGGACCCCCATAGCCAGTGCAAGGAGAGGACCACACGGCTTTGGTGTCTTGGTTGGGACCACGTAGCTTGGGTGAGAGTCAGGACCACGAGGCTCTGGAAGTGCTCCCTTTTGCCATGTGGAGGGTGCTGGGAGGACTGTGTGTATTTGTGGAGAGCTTTAGTTTGTATTTCAAATAAATAGTAAGTTCCTTTCCTTTTCACTGATCTCTGTCATTCACAGATGTCTTTCTGATTGGCGGTGGACAATCCAGCCCAGTATGTGGTCCAGACGGTATTAGTACACCGTCCTTGGGGTGGGACCCCTGTTCTGTTCTGTAACAGTTTTTAGCATCCTTGGGTGGGCCAAAATATTGCACCCCACCTTGGGCCTCTGTTCTGTAACATAATCAGAAAGTCAGACAATGTCAAGTGTTGGTAAAGATGCTGAAAAACAGAAACCTTATAATTGAGGGTGGAAAAATAAAATGGTGCAGTAACTTTGGAAAATTTTTTGGTAATTACTTACAAAGTTAAAATAACTTATCATGCAGCCCAATAATTCCATTATAGGAAACTTCTGAAGAGAAATAAAGATAATAGTCTATACAGATAATTGTACTCAAATGTTAATAGCATTATTCATAGTGGCCTAAGCAAATGAAATACCCATTAAATACTTAATGGATAAAGGAAATGTGGTATATTAATACAGTGGAATATAGTTCAGCAATAAAAAGGGACAAAATACTGAGACATGGTACAACATGAATAAACTTTTAAAAATATGATAAATGAAAGCCAGGCACAAAAAGAGCACACATAGTATGATTCTGTATATATGAGATGTCCAGAAAATGCATTTTTATAGAAACAGAAAGCAAATCAGTGGGTATTTGGGCCTGGAGGTAAGAATGACTGAAACTTGTCAGAGAACAGACTCAAGGAATTTTTATTTTGAGTGGTGATGAAAATGTTGTAAAACTGGATTGTGGTGATAGTAGCACAACTCTATAAATTTGCTATGAAATACTGAATTGTAAAAGTAATGAATAAATGTTTTAAATATCTATCTATTAAAACAATATATATACATATAGATATAAAAACTATATATATGTACATACATATATATGCTATATAATTTTTAATATCACTTTGTCATGAGTATATGCATCTCTAACACAGTTTTGTTGCTTTTAACCTATATTAAAAGATTATCATGTTGACGAGAGGTTCCTGCAGAGTAGCTGGAAGCTCTGGTCTACTTGCTCCCAGGCCCAGACCAGTCTTGTAGCTAAACCACAGAACAACCAACTCAAAAATTCAGCAGGGAGTGAGTGAGAGCATGTGTGAGTGAGTGCACGTGTGGATGAGAGTCCAGGCAGTGTGCATGTGTGGGCAAGAGGGCACCTGTGAGCAGGTGGCCCAGGCTCTCCTAGTGGGGCAACTGCTGCTGCTGCTGCCCAGCCCAGCACTTCTGGCTGCACAGATTCAGGGTGGCTATGGATTGGCTCAGGAGCTATGAGCTCTAGGTGTGAAGAGAGACAGCAGGGGAGGTGCTGGCAGCAGAACTAGTGCAGTGGGATCAGGCTTGCCCGGAGCTGAGAATTACTGGAGAGAGTGGGGAGAGCCCCCCACGACTGCCCCGTGTTATAGTATCGCTACGGGAATCTTCCCAGAACCATCTGGGAGGAATCCAGAGAGAAACTTTAAAACTGTTGAAGGCTCTGGCAGGCTGTGGCCAGCCCTGACCAAAAGAGACTTTGTGTTTTGGGAGGAGGAGGAGCATGTGGAGAACAAGCCCACCAAGGCTTGGTACTGCAGTGTGGGAGCCACACAGAAACTCTTTTAAAAGAGGAGCAGAGGAGAGACTTGAGGTTTGGCAGGGACCTGGTGCTCAAGTGTATGTGCAGCTCTGCCAACAGAGAACTCAGAGGGATAGAGTCATGCTGAAGGGATTGTGGGACACAACCCAGCATGGTTAGCATGTAGGAGACTTCGCAGAGGGGAGAGTCTGGGTCTGAGTCACCTGTGAGAGTGACTGGGGACTGGCCAGCCAGGGGGATCCGCTCACAGACAGGTGAGCCTAACCCCCTTATCTGCTTCTGTATGGCCGCTGTAATAAACAAAGATAAACAAAACTGACAAGCCTTTAACCAGACTCATCAAGAAAAAAAGAGAGAGGACTCAAATAAATAAAACCAGACATGAAAGAGGAGAGGTTACAATTGATACCACAGAAATACAAAGGAAATTTGACAATGTGGGTGAAGTAGACAAATTTCTAGAAATATACAATCTTCCAAAACTGAATCATGAAGAAGCAGAAAGCCTGAATAGAGTGCTAACAACTAGTGAAATTGAAGCAATAATCAAAAAACTCCTGGCACACAAAAGCCCTGTATCAGTCAACTTCACAGGCAAATTTTACCACACATTTAAAGATCTAACTCCTAACCTTCTTAAACTACTCCAGAAAATTCAAGAAGAGGGAAGATTCCCCAACTCTTTTTTGTAGGAGACCATTCTGCATGGCGAGGGCCCAGCCCCCAGTGGCAAACATTTACTGTGAAGTAACTTCCTAAAATCCATGCTAAACCTTCCAAGGATGAGAGTAACTGGTTCAGCCACTTTTGCCCTTTTCATTTGCAAATATCCCTCTTCTGTGATGTGATTAGTGGCATTAGCCCCTTTGTTTTCTGTAAAAGGTAACCACCTAAAGCAACCTGTGCATAGTAAATGAGGACCATCAAGTAATGTGCCGAGAAAGCCAGTCACTGCAAGGGCTGTGGCTTTTGCTCCCCTTGAGAGAAAAGCCATGCTGTTCCTTTTCCTCCACTGGACTTAGTAGTCCATGTGAATGTCTGATTTCATCCATAATGATGTGGACACTATGGGCCGGTGTCCGCATCACTTTTTACAAGGCCAGTATTATTCTAATTCCAAAACTAGGTAAAGACACAACAAAGAAAAAAAAAAACTACAGGCTAATATCTCTTGTGGACAAAGGTGCTAAAAGCCTCAATAAAATATTGGCAGTCTGGATCCACTAATCCATTAAAAAGATCATACATCATGGTCAAGTGGGATTCATCACAGGAATGCAAGGATGTTACAATATTTGCAAATTAATAAATGTAATACGCCAGATAAACAAAATGAAAGACAAGAATCACATGATCTTATCAATAGATGCTGAAAAAGCATTTGATAAAGTCCAGCACCCATTTATGATAAAATCCTGAGCAAAATGGGAATAGAGGAAGCGTACTTCAACATAATAAAGGTCATATATGAGAGACCTACAGTCAATATCATTCATACTCAACAGGAAAAAACTAAAAGCTTTCCCTCTAAAGTCAGGAACAAGACAAGGGTGTCTGCTTCACCACTTTCAATACACACAGTATTGAAAGTCCTAGCCAGAGTGATCAGACAAGAAAAAGAAATAAAGGGCACCCAAATTGGAAAGGAGGAAGTAAAACTGTCATTATTTGCAGAAGACATGATAGTGTACATAGAGAACACTAATATCTCCACCAAAAAAGTACTCGACCTAATAAATGATTTTGGCAAAATAGCAGGATACAAAGCTCATATTCAGAAATCAAAGGCATTTTGTATACTAACAATGAAAAATCAGAAATCAAAACTGGGGGGGGAACCCATTTACTATAGCAAAAAGAAAAACAAAGTACTTAGGAATAAATTTAACCAAGGAGGGAAAAGACCTGTACTCAGAAAACTATGGAACACTGAAGAAAGAAATTAAGGAAGATACAAACAAATGGAAGCATGTACGATGTTCATTGATTGGAAGAATTAATATCATTAAAACACCCATACTACCTGAAGCAATCTATAGATTCAATGCAATCCCTATCAAAATACCAATGGCATTTATCACAGACCTAGAACAAATATTTCAAAAATTTGTGTGGAAAAAAAGACCCAAGTAGCTACAGCAATCTTGAGAAAGAAGAACAAAATAGGAGGGATCACAATACCTGACATCAAACTATACTACAAGGCCACCATAATCAGAACAGTTTGGTACCAGTATAAGAACAGACACATAGATCAATGGAACAGAACAGAGAGCCCAGAAATAAATCTATGTCACTGTGGTCAGTTAGTATTTGACAAAGGGGGCAGGAACATAAAATTGAGTAAAACTAGCCTCTTCAATAAATGGTGCTGGGATACCTGGAATGGTACATACAAAAAAATGAAACTAGACCACTAACTTATACAATACACTAGAATAAACTCAAGATGGATAAAAGACTTAAACATAAGCTTTAACATCATAAAAGTCCTAGAGGAAAACATAGGCAGTAAAATTTCAGATATCCCATGAAATATTATTTTTGTCAATACATCCTCTAGGGCAAGGGAATAAAGGAAAAAAAAAACAAAGAAATAAGACTACATCAAATTAAAAAGCTTCTGCATGGCTAATGAAAACATCAGCAAAGTGAAAAGCAAACCAGCCATATCAAAAACATATTTGCCAACAATACCTCAGACAAGGGTTTGGTTTCTAAAATATGTAAAGAACTCATAAAACTCAACACCAGGAAGACAAACAACCCAATTAAAAAATGGGCTAAGGACCTGAACAGACACTTCTCCAAGGAGGACATACAGGGGGCTGACAGACATATGAAAGGATGCTCAACATCACTAGCCATCAGAGAGATGCAAATTAAAACCATAATGAGATACCACCTGATATGGGTCAACATAGTTATCATTAACAATTCAACAAACAAGTGCTGGCAAGGATGTGGAGAAAAGGGGACCCTACTGCACTGTTAGTGGGAAGGAAGACTAGTGCAGCCACTGTGGAAAACAGTATGGAATTTCCTCAGAAAACTAAAAATGGAACTGCCTTTTGACCCGGCGATACCACTGCTGGGGTTACACACTAAGAATCCTGGAACAGCAATTCAAAGAACCTATGCACTCCTAGGTTCATAGCATCATTATTTACAACAGCCAAGTGCCGGAAACAGCCTAAGTGCTGATCAGTAAATGAGTGAATCAAAAACTGTGGTACATTTACACAATGGAATACTATGCAGCAGAAAGAAAGAAGGAACTCCTACATTTCATGACTGCATGGATAGAACTGGAGAACATTATGCTAAGTGAAATAGACCAGACAATGAAAGACAAATACTATATGATCTCACCTATAAGAGGAACCTAATGAACAAACCAAACTAACGAGCAAGATAGAGCCAGAAGCATGAAAACAAGAAACAGACCGACAGTGATCAGAGAGGGGTGGTGGGGGATAAGGGTGAAACGAAGGGAAGGGACTAGTCAAGGAACATGTGTGAATGACACATGGACATGGACACCAGGGTGGGGACTGACTGTGGGAGTGGGGGGTGGGATGGGCAGATGAGAACAAAGTGGGAAAAATTGGGATAACTGTAATAGAACAATAATAAAATATTTAATAAGAAAAGCTTATCATGTTGAATGTTATCTTTTGGCATATACTTTTGTTTGCTCAATGTTATATTATCAGTTTTTTGTTTGTATAGCTGTGTAGCTGTGATTCATACAATAATCCATTGTATAAATAAATATTTTCTTACATAAGTATTTTACCAATGATTTTTGCTATCAAGAAAAATATTGTCATGAAAATTCTTACACATATCTTGTAATGTACATTTGGATTTTTCTTTTCAATCTATAAGAACTTTTTGATATTTGTTATCAGACACTAGATACTCCTTGAAACTATTGTAAATGGTATGTTTTTATTTGCTTTGTAGTCTGTTGCTGCTGTATAGAAGCAAAACTGACTGTTTGTATAATTTATCTTACATCTAGCAACCCTGCTAAGCAATTTAATTATTTCAATCAATTTATATTTACTTATTATTTAAAATTTCCCATTTAGCTTACAATACTGGCTGTATAAAATGATTTAAAAAGAATTCAATATTTTTTGTTGTATGAAGGAATTTAAGATTGGGATGAAATTTACTTTGCAAGTTTGATAGTATCTACTTGTAAAACCATCTTAGTATTTCCTCCATCTAAACATTATGAAACTATTTTTTCTGTAATAGCTATAGGACAATTCATGCTAATATTTGCTTGATTCAATTTGGTATTTTAATTAATTACTATGGGAAATATTTAGTATAGGGTATTTTCCCTTTAAAACTTTCCTTTACCTGTAGATTTGCTTATTTTATCATTTATAATGTCTTTTAAAAAATGAACTTTGTTTTTTAGAAGTTTTAGGTATATAAAAAATATAGAAAATACAGAGAATTCCTATAATACTCCTTCCCCATTCTTTACATAATTCCTTCTATTATTAACATCTTATATTAGTGTGGTTACAACCTAATTGATATGTTATTATTAACTAAAGTCTGTAATTAACATTAGAGATCACTTTATGTTGGGTAGTCTTACGGGTTTAGACAAATTTAAAATGTCATCTATCCATGATGATAATGTCATACAAAATCACTTTCACTTATTCATCCTTTTCCTCCCCTTCTCTTGAATCAGTGGCAACCGCTGATGTTTTTACTGTCTGTATAATTTTTCAGATGTCACATAGATGGAACCATGTAGTATGGACTTTTAAGACTGACCATTCAAAACTTTTTGCTTTTCTACTTTTTTCTTGATTAATTTCTTCATAGCCTAGTTTATTTTATTAGTCTTTTCAGAGGACCAACTTTTCACTTTATTGATTTCTCAATTCTCTTTTATTTCATCAATTTCCATTCTCTTTTAAATTTCTTTCCTTCTATTTGTCTTCAGTTTCCTGATGATTCTAATTTCTTAAGTTGGATTCTAACCTTGTTAATGTTTAGTTTTTATTACTTTCCAATACAAATACATAATACTAGTGTAGATATACTAGATATAGTCCACTTTAGATATAGTCCACAGTTTTGATATGTAGTGTTTTCATGATCAATTAGTTCTAGATAATTATATTTTCATGAGTTATTTTGGTTCATATTTGTTTGCATTTCAAAATATGTGAAAAATAGTTTCCTTTAGTGGTTAATATTTAACTGTTTGCATATAACCAAGGAATAGAAATTCTGTTTTTTACCTGTTCTTTGACATTTGTAGAGACTTGCTTTATATTTTAGTACATGATTAATTTGTATAAAGTTATTTATATTCTTGAGAAACAGGTTTATTCTCCAATATATAAGTTCAACATTCTACTTATGTCTGTGTATATATTAAGCTTCTTAATTGTGTTTAGATTTTTCACATATCTTTTTAATCTGATTAGTCTGTTAATAAGTGAAAAAGTCACATTGAAATTTCCCACTCTGATAATGAACTTATCTATTTATAGCTATAGCTCCGTGATTTTATGATATAATGTTATAGAAGACCATTTTTAGTTGTGTACATGTTTAAAATTATTATATCTTTCATCATAATGAATGGAAAGTTTTATCAATATGTAAAAATCTTTTCTATCCCTTATGAACATATTTTAAATTGAAAGCCTATTTTGTTCTAATATTAATGTAGCCGCAGTTTACTTTTTCTAGAATTTTGCTGTTATTCTTTTTGCATCCTTTTAATTTCAACCTTTCCTAATTGTTATTGTTTAATGTCTCTTCCACACAGTTATTTTTTTACCCAACCTGATGACCTGTTTGACCCAACCCGATGGTAATTGCTGAGTTTATTCTTCTCATATTTATTGTAATTATTAACATATTTGGATTTATTTATACTAGCTTTGTTTATTGTTCAATTGTCCTACCTTTTTATTTCTTATTAGTACTTTTTAAAAAAGAACTGATATATCCTTACCTTAAGGCACAAATTTTTACATATTATTTTTCCATTTTACAATCTCTAAACTGTTAATATTATGTAGCATTTTAATTTTTTGTTATTATAGAAATATATTTTGGCCTTTTAAAGTTTTTAGGCAAATACATAATTATATTATCTCTATATATTATTAATATTTAATATTGAATAGGGAGCGTTTTCTGATAGCATCTCCTTGATTTGTTTCTCTACTTATTTTAACACTTCTTCCAAAATGTTTACAATGAAGAATTATATGCTAAATATTCTGAAGTCTTTATCTGCTAGAGAGGTTTATTTACTCTCTTATACACATACACATAAATAAACTATATGTATGAGGATAATGGTAAAGTTAATTTTTAGTTCACTTTAATTATATATAACTTTAATTTTAATTTATATATAACTTTAATTTATATATATAATCTCATATTTAAATAGCAATTTGTCTAGATAGACAGTTCCAGGTTCAAATTTGTTTGCCTTTAATTCTTTAAAAATATTTCCTTCTGAGTTCTCATGTCCATGTTGCTATTAAAATGGTTAGAGGTCAGTCAATATGACCTTTCCTTTTGAATGCTATGTCCTCTTTTTCTCCAGAGCTTTCAGAATTTTCTATTTATGTTTTGATTTTCTTAAAATTTTTTTTATCTCTTGTTGGACATTCTGTAGGGCTTTCTAGTCAGACGTCCAGATGTTTCCTTCTTCCTTTCCCTTCCCTTCCTTTCCTTCCTTCTTTTGTTTCATTATTCTGGGAAATTTAGCTCAATTATGCCTCCAAATATTCACTTCTTTTTGATATTTTTTCCTTCTCTGATTCTATAATTCCAATGTTGGCATTTAAGAGTTTTTGTTTGTTTGTTTAACCTTTTTTTTTCTGGAACAGGACTTCAGTACGATGTTTCCACTTACTGATTTTTGCTGTCTGAACTCTTTATGTGTTACCAATGTATTAACCCAGAGTTAGCCAAACTGTGAGGTTAAGAAGGCACAGTCCTCCAGGCTCCCAGGTCTGCCCGAGACTTCTGACATTAGCTGCAAGTTCACAGGTACTTAGGAATACTCTCGCTTCAGACTAGCTAGATACAAATCAAGGGTAACCATGGACTCCTTCGAATTTGATAATTTGATAGAGTGACTTACATAACTCAGGAACATATTGTACTTACGATTACAATTTTATTATAGCAAAAGGACAAAAATCAGAACTAAAGGAAGAGATGCAGGGGGAGAAATCTGGGATTGGGAGGTTCTCAAATGCAAAGCTTCTGTGTCCTTCAGGATGCCCTACGCTCCTGACTTGGATATGAGGTAATATATACAGTGTTGTCAGCCTAGAAGCTCACTACAGCATGAGTATCCAGAGCATTTATTGAGGCTTTGTAACAGGGTACAGACAAGGGCAGGGCCCAAATAGGGATTTGTAGTGGAGTCCAGAACTCAAGGTGTCCAGGAAATATTAGAAAAATATATATAGGATGTCCTCACCCCCACAAGTCTGAGCTGGGGGAATGGGACACACAGAGCAGGGCCATTGAGGGCTGTGTTGTACAGCAACAGCTTTGCAGCTAACCTCTGGCATGGTCATCTAACATATCTGGAACCTTTAACTGGTTTCATAGATATGTTAAATAGCTGTAGCCATGCTTTGAATCAAGGGGATGGGAGTGACTTCCACCCAAGATGTAACTGGGGGGCAGCTCCCACTGGAGCCTGCCTGGGAGCTTGGAGATGACTGGCTCCATGCCATGGGGCCACACCTGCCCAGACTTATGATGGCAGCCCAGTAAAGCTGGAAGAATACAGGAATGCTGGCAGGTGTAACTGATTGTAGGAGGAGTCAGAAATGGGGCTGCAGAGGAAGAATGGCACAGGGATTTAAACCCAGACTCAGCAGCCATGCGGTGGGGAACCACGTGGCTTTGGCAGAGTGGGGACCACGTGGTTTTGGGTTGCTCCCTTTTGCTATGTGGCTTAGGAAGCAGGAGAGACTTTGCCTGGAAGAAAAGGGGTGAAAGGACTCTTGCTGGTGGGCCATGAGAAGGTACCATATGGCTTTGGATTAACTGGAGATCGTGGTGGCAACTGATGGTGCTGGGAGCCCGAATCACAGACTTCTACTTCTTTCCTGAGATATGGTACCCCCGATTAAGGTAAAGGGAGAAGGAAGAACTGTGCGTGTCTGTGGGTATCCTAAAGGACTTTAATATTGTAATGAAGACATTAAGTCGCTACTCTAAGTCTGTATAGTTTTTAAATAAATAATTCCTTTTTTTTCACAAATCTCTGGCATTGAGAGACGGTCTTTCCTCTGGTGGCGGGCATAGCGAACCTAGTCGGGGGTCCTTTCGGTAACAGAATATCGAACACCCCCCAACCGGCTCTGTTCTGTAACACCCGGGAGGGTTTAGACTAGACTGAATCTACCATTCTGTAGCTTTGTAGCAATCAAGACTGTTCCGTACTTACTTCCATTGTGACCTGAGGAAAAAGCAGTTGGTGGGGGTTATGGAGTATCTGCAGAGGGACAAGCTCTCTGAAACTCTGCAGATGAGAAATTACAATAATAAGGAGCAGCAGGGCCCCTCTGTGTTTTTCCACAGAGCAAATTCACTGCTGCTTTGTCTGACCTTGAAACCTTGTGTCACTGCTTTGCTCAATCAGGGACTCTAAATGTATATTCAGGTCACATCTGTGCTGAATTGTTTTATTTATATTGATTGATTGTGGCTTATGACACAGCATTTCCTGCTTATTCAGAGTAAGTGGAGTGAGTTTTAAGGACAAACAGTGAACCGGCTGCAGAAAGGTCGAGAAGACAGAAGAGTGTAATATTGCAAATTTATAGTGTAAACTTCAGGAAGGTATTTTTATTAAACCGTAAAAAACATCTGTACCATCTTAAGACTGAAAGTTCAGGCATATTAGGCAGAGGCCGCGTGATTAATTTTGCAGCAGTCATCACAAAACTCTCTGCCACCCGCTATGGCTCCTGAGGAGATGTGTTAGTTTCTTCTTACCTGGGAAGTATTTACAACTTTTTCCTAAATATCCCCTAAGGGCCAATAAAAGTTAGGGAATCTCTCCAGGGTGACAGCCTGAAGTAGCTACAGAAAATTCTTATAGAAAAATTTAAAAACATTTTTCAAATGTTTATAGATTTATTTTGAAAAGTATGCAATATTGCATTCCACTCTGTAATATAGCCAGCCATGTTTGCTTTAATAAATAAAAATATCACCCCTTTGCCTAAGTCTTGTGGTTCGGGACCTACATCAGTTCAGCTGAATTAGGATTGCAGAGATGGGGACTTCTGTGTATATTTGTAGGGCCATGCAAGTGTTTCTGATGTGTAGCCAAACTGCAGGGCGTGCCCATGGGGCTTTGTGCCCTCTTTGGCATAGGAATAGGAAGTCCGGCTTGAGAGTAAAGACCTGACCTCTGATGACTGGATTCTATCCTCTAAATCTAGGAACTCATTACAGTTGTGAGGCTACAGGACAAAATAGGTAAGTGTGGTGAAGATAGCTGATAACATGCTCACCACCTGAAGAGTGTTGGCTATGACTGTGCTGGAAAGGGGCAGTGAATACCTGGCCTGAGCCACTGGCAAGGCAAGTTGTAGCTTTGCCTAACATAGGCCACTAAATTTTAAAGAAATAAGTTGCTTTTCAAAATTGCCTTCTTCAAAAGCCTGGTCTGTTGCTTATTATATAAGCAACAACAAACAATAACAAAAATAGTCCCCTTTGGCTCCTCATCGAGGTCCTCTGCAGCTTTACTACCTCAGTCAGCTGTAAGACCCACTTCATATGTGTGCTTATCTACGGCCATCAGAGAGGAGGGAAAGGGCAGAGCAAATATGCCTACTATAAGGTGACTTTTTAAATGCCTACTAAAAAGTAATTATTTTTCTAGGAGCATTCATATTGCTGAACAGAAAGTAGGATTTGGATGCCCGCTGTTGCCCATAGGCAAATTCTGGAGGCAGAGGTTTGGTGACGAAGGAAAGAGATCTTTTATTCAAAAACTACACAATCTGGGAAATGGCAGGTTCCCGCCTCAGAGCCCATCCCTTCCAGAACACCCAGAGAAAAATCCTGTCACCTCTGCCAGACAAGTCCAAGGCTGCACCTAGAGTTCCTTCTCCCATTTAAAAATACTGTTCTTTGGGAATTGCAGGCAGCTCCAGCATGACCATCCACATGGGTTAGCTTGTTCCCGGCTGCAGTCTGGCTTCAGGCTTCTCCATGGAGTCTGCGCATGGGGCTGGTGCTGCCGCGCTGCTGCCTCCGCTCCCCACACCAAGGGCCTGGGGCTGCTACCAACCGCTAACAGCCAGTGGTGAGGGGCCTCTGTTGTGCCAGCTGCAGGGACCAGTGCCTGCTGGTCCCACAAATGCTCTGGCTAGCATGTCCATGCCTCTGAGGCCAGTTAGGAAGAGAAGCGTTTCTCCCTTCCCTCTGTTTACATCCTCTGGTCCAAACCTCCACCCTGGAAAGGGTCTAGCTCTTCCATCCAATCCCATCCTTTCCCTGGGCTAGACTGAAAGGACAGCACCTCCCCCGGCTGCCATGTTGACCTGTACAGTACATGTGTAGCTGTGTCCTCTGGGGCCCTAAGGGAGTAGGAGGTCTTTTCTTCCATCAGTCACTCTCTCTAACCTTGGGCAGATTTCTGCAAAGCTTCCCCTTGCTGCATCTCTGCCCGAGCTGGGAAAATCTGTAGTGTGCTGCGCTAGCTTGGTTATCTGGCAACGCAATGCTGGGATGCTGCCTTAGCAGCCTCTGCCTACGGCCCCTCCCCTCTGCCCTGCGGTCTGGCCAGGTCTGGCCATAGCTACCTGTGTCGTTCTCTGTAGCAGGAAATGTTGGTTTTCCTTCGAATATTCATCACCAGTCCTTCCCCACCTGCAAACAGAGCCATAATTTAAGTCTGGGTATCCACATTAACTCACACGACTCAAGGTAAATTCTCATGAAAAATGGTGGTTTCAGTATTTTATCAGGTAATTTGTTTAAAATGGGCTTGTGAGTCAAGTCTGGCCAGAAGCCAAAAGGATGGTTCTCATTAAGGTCTTCTCCTAAGCAGAAGATTCCACAGAATGCTGTACTTCTTCTGCCCGGGATGCAACTCTTGTGTGGGTGTAATGTTTCGAATTCCAGCAGTCATCTTGCTCTGTGAGAGGAATCAGCCCAGAGGCAAAGCTGAGACCCTGAGGATGCTAGAGAGAAAAGAAATGGAAAGAAACTGGGTTTTTGATGATGCCATTGAGTCACTAAGTCAATAAAGCCTAGAGCCCTTCTCGACACTCTTTTTTCTTTTTTATAAATAGACCTAATTTTTTTAGAGACTTTTAGGTTCACAGAAAAATTGAACAGAAAGTACAGGGATTTTCCACATAGCCCCTCTCTCCCAACAGCCTGAGTGGCTATTAGCATTTTACACTACGGTGTTACTTTTGTTACAATTGATACATCACTATCACCCAAAGTCCAACATTTGCATTGGGGCTCCCTCTTGTATTGTGTATTCTAAAGGTTTTGACAAATGTATAATGATATGTAGCCACCATTACAGTGTCATAGAGTATATTCACTGCCCTAAAACTCCCCTGTGCTTCACATATTCATCCCATTCTCATTCCTAAACCCTAGGAACCACTGTCTCTATAATTCTTCCTTTTCTAGAATGTCATATATTTGGAATCCTATAGTGTGGTTTCAGATCAGCTTCTTTCATTCAATATGCACTTAACATTCATCAATGTCTTTTCGTAGCTTTATAGCTTATTTCTCTCTGCACCCTTTTGTACGTGAGATAAACAACATCCTCATTTTTAAGACACTTTCAGTTGAGGCTTTCTGCAACTTGGAAGCCTGAAACAAAATAACCGATATGGTCTCTAATCATCTATGTAATGAGAATAGGAGTCAGGGGATCTGACTTTAATCCTAGATTGAGCACTAATTATCTGGGTGATTCAGGGCAAGTCATTTTCTTTCTGGCACCAGAACTGCACACTTCCCACGGTGGGCACTAAGACTAGCTCCCCCAATCCATTCTGCTTCAGATGATTGGTGTAACCAATCAATGCATGGCATCCCTCTGGTACATGAAATTGCTCTAACAGGAACACATCTTAATTTGATCCAGTCAGATGGAAGAGAGGGATCATTATGTTTAACATAGAAAATCTTTCTAACTGTATGTGGATAAAGCAGCACATATTCCCTTTCACACCGGTGGCTTTCTGGAGGAGAAGTCACATGATGAAGGCAGTGCTGGGACAGAAGGTGAGAGTTATGAAAAGAACCCAGATTATTGGGTCACTGATCATGTCATGTGTGATTACTCCATCTCTGGAACTTCAGTAAAGAAACAATAAATTAATTTATTGCTAATGTCCACTAGGAGTCTAAAGTTTGTCCTTTTCAGCTCACATGACCTCAATGGGTATAGTAATTTTTCAGATCAAATAAGAGATTGTAAGTAACATGCTTTAAAATAGTAATATACCACACGCATTCAAGGGAGTATTATTTGCCCATTAAAATAAGCATGTACTTCTCATAAACCACTGGGAAGGTAAATACACAATTACTGAGTATCTACCAGCTGAAGGGACCGCTGCATAGATTTTTAAATTTATTCTAAAAAAAATTCAATGAGGCATTATTAATCTCTTAGTAGATGAGGAAACTGAGTGTTATGTATCGGTGGTTCTAGTCCTACAAAAACTCATATGTTGAACTCTTAACTTCTAATATGATGGTATTTGGAGCTAAGGCATTTGGGATATAATGAGGTCATGAGGTCATAATTAGGGGAAGTCCTCATAAATGGGATTACTGACTTTATAAAAGAGATTCTGGAAAACTCTCCTCCCCCTACTTAGACCTGAGGACACAGTGAGAAGGTGGCCATTTGTAAAATCAGGAAGTAAGCTTCCACCAGACTCCGAATATGCTGGCACCTCCATCTTGAACTTTCAAGATTCAGAACTGCAAAAAATGAATGTTTGTTGTTTAGACTTTGAGTGTATGGTGTTTTTTTTATAGTAGCATGGATAGACTAAGACACTGAAGCTAACGGATAGTAAATAAAGGGCCCAAAGGTACGTGACTGATGCATTTCACAGTTTGGCTAGCCTGGATTTAGCTATTTTCAAAGTCTGTGTTCTTTCCACTACCATGAGCTGCTTTTAGCTTAATTGTTATGAGAACAATGTCATGAAATAATGGCATTTGAGCTAATCTTGGGGAGAGGTAAGATTCATCCAAAGGGTTAACGGCATGAGTAATGTTACAGATGAGAGGACGCTTATGGTGTTCAGAAAGTAAAAAGGATGTCAGAGCACGTGGTGCCTGGGGAGTTCATTGGGGAAGACAAATTTAGGAGTCAGAGAAGAAAAGGTAGACCAAGATGGGCTGGAGGCTCTACTGTATGTTTAACGAAAGCCAGGAGGTGCAATGAAAGCCCATAACTTGGAGATTTGTAGGCACAGTATCAGGATGCTCAGATATTTGCTTTAAAGGTAAATCTGATAGCAGCGTACAGAATAGTTTGTAGAGGCAGAATGGAAGAAACCCAGGATTCTCCCTTTTACCACGTCTCATGTTCTTTTCTTCTTTTCAACTATACACCACATTCTGCCCCAGACTTTACCTCGCTTTCTTCTTCCCTGCTATGCTTTCCATTATTACCTTTGTTTTAAATCTTGTATCATCCCCTCTATTTATGTTTTATAGTTTAACATTTTAAAAACTGAGGTGAAATCAAGTAACATAAATTAACTGTTAAAATGAACAGTTCACTGACATTTAGTGCATTCATAGTGTTGTGCGGCCACCATGTCTGTTTAATTCCCAACGATTTTCATTGCCATGAAAGGAAGCCCCACGGCCATGAAGCAGTGACTTCCCAGTGCTCTTCTGTTCCCAGTGCTTCCCCAGAAAAAACCCACGAGTTTGGTTTTTTTGTCTGTATAGATTTACCTATTTTGGATATTTCGTATAAATCGAGTCATAAAATACATGAACTTGTATGTTTGGTTTCTTTCTCTTGGCAAAATAGTTTTGGTTTTTCTTATGGATCTTCTTTCTATCTTCTTTCCAGATGTTTTTTCCATTGTTGAATATGGGGCACTGAAGTCTCCAGGTATTACTGTAAACTGTCTATTTCTCCCTTCACCTCTGTCGGTGCTTACTGTCTATACATTGGGGCTCTATTGTTGGTGTATATATGTTTCTGTTACATATTTTTGATGAATTGACTTGTATAAATATAGAATATCCTTTGTGTTTTATAATAGTTTTTGATACAAAGTCGATTGATCTGATATTAGTATACCCAACTCAGCTCTCCTTTGGTTAATATTTGCCTGGAGTAACATTTTCTATTCTTTCACTTTCTACCTAGTCATGTCTTTGGGTCTAAAGTGAGTCTGTTGCTGAACAGCTCATCATTGGATCCTGTCTCTTTATTGATTCTGCCAGTACTTGCCATTTCATTGGACAGCGTAACTCATTAACATTTAAAGTACTTACTGATGAGAAAATTCCTACTGTTAATTTTCTATGTTTTTATTTGTAGTTCAACATTTTTTTTTGTCCCACATTCCCTTTATTACTACCTCCCTTTGTGTTTAATTGATGTTTTGTAGTCTACCATTTGATTTTCTCTTTTCTCATGGGCTGTGTGTATGCTTTCCCCAGCCTTCCCTTCCAGGCTTAGGCACTCTGTCATATACGGCGTGGACCGTTACTTTTATTTAAAATGTTTTTGAAGAATACCTGCTCCCTGTTGCGCCCTGAGTGAGCTCTAAATCAGGTAAAAAAAAAAAAAAAAAGACAAGCCCCTGCATGGGGCCTTTATATGTAATCTCAAAATAGGTCAGAGCAAACAAATACAGTTCTATGTAAGTAAACTTTGCTCTGCTCCCTCTAGAACTAGAGCCCAGGGTCTCACAGTGACCACGGTGGGCTAATGTCTCCAGACCGCTCCTGAGTCAGGAAGTGGGTGGAACAAGGAAAAACAAAAATACCATAAAGATTTTCTACCATTTTTAAGTTGCCTTTTTTTTTGGTACAGTATTCATGTCGTTACTATAAACCTTTGAACATTTTCCAGGGTTGTGACAAATTTGATTCTGACAGTTTTTGCTCAATTTTTAAATGTTTTTGAAGAGAGTCATGCCCTTGGAGCTGCCTACGCCACTAATTTTGTTGACTTCACTCTCTCCTCTGTTTATTTTTATAATCTCCCTTCAATCACGGCTTCCATTTCTCCTTCCACCCCAGGCTCCAAAAATTCTTTGATACTACCAAAAACTAGATTTTGTTTTCTTTTGTTTATTTTAGTGTTTTGTTGCTTTACGTCATGGCTGTGTGTGTTGGCATGCTAATGTTGAGGAAGGTTGGGTGACAGCAAATTAGAAAGTCTTGTTGGCAGAAAAGAAATTTTAAACTAGCCATAATTAGGTGTCTCTAAATACATACTTTTTTTTTTTTACATTGAATGCCATTTGGTGGGAAGGACACATTTCTCTTCCGATGAAATATTTTAAAATGGGATTTTGAAAACATTAATAATCAGAAATGATCTATTTAATAAAAGGGGCAACCAAATATTTATTGAAACTTGTCACTGTGAAGCTCATTATGTTCTGGTTTAGTGGGAATACGAAATCACCATTATGAAGGATTAACACCGCAAAATATAAATCTTGCAAGTAATTAGGCAGCTGTATATTTATCAGTACAGAATGTATTTTAATTTTTAATCAGGGCTTTTGTTCTGACTGACAAAATGATGGCTTGTTTTCAGTGTTCTACTGGGACAGACTTTCCAAAGTAGGATTTGGGCCATCAGTGGGTCCCTCTGCGTTTCGTTTGCTCTCGAGTCCGATGTACCACGTAAACCCCTCAGTGAGAGGCCCCCAGGAAGCACTGTGCTGCTTTTGAATTGGTTGTTTTCACCATATACAATTCACAGGTAAATAAAAATGGTCTTTTTGAGCAACGCATCCCATTTTTTGGGAGATGAAAGAAATATTATTACAGAGGTATTAGAATTATGATATGAACAGCTAGAATGGTTTTTATGGGCCTAGAATGCAGATTATATCCCCAGAGAAACCTCAGAATTAGAGAACTCCTATTGGAATAGGTGTTATACTGTCCATGGCAAAAATCTTCCAACTTATCTCCACTCCGATCATAAACAATATGTATATAATTTAGATGTAAAGGATAATGAAATTTCAGAAACATACTGCTGTACCCCTAGTACTCATTTCCTAAGGAAATATTATTTGCTATATTAGTATATATGAGAATGTCTGTTGAGGAATTTGTTAGAATACCAGAGGAGCTCCAGAATTTAATTATAAAACCAAAATCTGAATCCCAGTTTTCCAGTTTACTACGTGGCTTGAGCCAGTGGTTTCATCACTGTGTTTTAGTTTACTCACTGGTAAAGTGGGGACCGTTCTACCTGACCAATAATTTTGTTGCATTGTCATAATAATTTGATGATGTGTCATGAGAGAAAGGAGGAGCATAGCTACCTGAGTTCTGACTTGGTCACTTACTGTGACAATTGGTAAGTTATCAAACCTTTAAGGAGGCTCAGTTTACTTACCTGCGACATGGAGATAATGATTCTCACCTCCTAGGTTCTTCTAACCATTTCTAAAAATTGAGGAATATTTTAGGAGTGTACTCATGTTTGTTGAATGAATAAACACAGTAAGAAATTTTTGTTCTTAAAAAAGCACATAAAGTTTTCTAACAAAAGTACAATAGAATCTACTTCCAGTTGATTTGGGAAATTTGGAAGTTTGTTCATTAGGAATGTGAAATGATACTGACTCATGAATAGGTGTTAAGCCCATGAAAGACTTAGTCTGTAATGGGCTGGATGATAAATATTTTAGATTGCTAAATATTGTGTATCTCTGCCATACTGACTCAGCTCTGCCATTGTGGCACAAACATGCTATTTATGGCGTGTGAAAGCCCCAGTGAAGAAAAGAGCATGTGTCTCTGGGGGGACCATGAGAATCCCTATGATGTTTCTTTTGTTTACTGGGAGTCGTTTCCAGGTGGAAGAAAGGGCATTGCCCTACTGGGTGACCTCAATCCAATTTCCTCATTTCTTTTCACTCTGATTTCCTTCTCTGTCAGGTGTAAATAATAACTATTGTTGTAAAGGTGCTTTGCAGAATATAAGGCCCTGTGCCAGTGGTAATTACCTTTAGTGGAATATAGTGAATTAACTTGAGTTAAGGTGTCAATTAGAAGGGACAACTCCGTGTACTCCTAGAGATGCAGAGGGTGCGAACAGGAGGAGACTCGCTGACTACCAGCTGTCAGGCCAGCTGCCCAGGGTTGCTCACCCTGGTCTGTCTGGATCTAAAGTGCATGCTCTTGCCATTGTGTCATGTTTTATGATGTGATGGAAACTTCCGTTCAATCCGGCACCTGCCACTAACAGTTGTATGCCACCAGGACAGTCACTGCCCTGTGTTGGGCCGCAGTCTCCACTTATTTTAGGAGCACAGGCTGGACTAGATGCTCACCAGGTCCTGGCGTGCCTTCCCATTGTACCTCTCCTACAGACTGTGATTGCATCCATGGAACCTTACCACCTTTGCGTAGCACCTGATGGACATAGGGCTTTCAGGCACTTGCAGGATATCCTCCTTTGGATAAGATGACAGATAGGCTACTTTTGTATTGAATTTTGCTGTGTAGAGAATAATATCAGTGAAATTTTCCTTTTGCAGAGCCTAGAATGTAAGTTCTCACTCTACCCACTGGTCCTCTTTTATCCTCACCAGCCCCTGTAACCCATACACACTAAGTTAGTCCTTTTTTCAAATTAGGATTTACAGCATACATTTCTACTTGTCTTACCCAGATCCTTGAATGGAGTTGAAGAAGCAATGCAGTGTAGTGGTCACCGTCACAGGCTGTGAGGGAGGCGTGAGACCTAGTCACAGGTTTGCCATTTAGGATCTGTATGGCCCTACCTTGCGCTGGCTTTACACCTGTAAAATAAGCACAATGCCTACTTCACGGGGGAATTTCAATGATTAAGTATGACAATGGCAATGAAGTTCTAAACATGCCAGCTAGAACATATTAAGTCTTCAAAAAGAATAATAATTATTGCTATTTTATCCTTTGGTTCTCCTTTTAAAAAATTAAATCTTTTTTAGCACCAAAAGGACAGATTTGGAAGTTGTTTCTTATTTCTTTCTATTTCACCTCTCATAGATGGCTGCTTTGCTGCTCGACACCCTTTGAAGGAATGCTACACCTCCCTGAGGGTGGTGGAGAACAACTGTGACAAACATCATGGGCAAATACAGGCGCCATAGCATGTGACAGTCCCTAGGGTCTCTTCATTAGCTGCTAATGTGTTAATTAAGCCAAGAGAAGCCATGATGCAGAAAGTGATGTTTTTTTTTTTTTCTCAGCAAAGCAAGTGCTAATTTAATAAGATTTACAGATCTATTTTTAATGGTGGTGTGCTGTGATGCAGGCTGGTTTATCGGTGGTAGTGGACACGAGATGAGGTGACAGGACCAAGGGATCTCAAAAAAGCCTGGGAGAGGAGGCAGGAATTGGAGTTTCCGGCAAGGTTGGCCAGGTAGGGCACTCATGAAGCACAAGGTTCATAGAAAACAGTAATTCTAAAACATAGGTTAGAAAACTTTATGATGAGTGGAATGGTAAATATTTTAGGTTGTTCTGTCTTATGTGTCACTGTCTCACATATCTGACTCTGCCGTTGAGGCAAAAAAGCAGGTATGTAAAATTATAAATGAACGGGCAGTTGTGTTCCAGTAAAATGTCATTCATGGACATTGAAATTTAAATTTTATTACTTTGTTTTGTTTGTTGTATTTAATAATGTAAAATCATTCTTTTCTTGTTTGCAGTAAAAAGCAGGTGCTGGTGGCAGTCTGCTGACCTTTAATCTAGAGTTACATTTGTGGAATTGTAAGTTACAGAGAATTGAGCAAGATAGGACATCAAAGGGTAAAAATACAGCTGTTGGACAGGCCTGAGCTCCGTGGGTATCATTGGGGCAGGTTCTCGCCTCGGTGAGAAAAAAGAGGCTGCACTGTACTTGAGGGGCCTGGCTTGTCTGTCAGTGTGGCTTGCGGGCATGAGGACTTGCAGGGGGACACAAAAGAAAATGAAGGCTGCTGACAGATAGCTTCTGACGCTGGCGGATCCTGACCTACTTTTTTCTATTATTTAAAAAATGTTTTCTTTCAAAGCTATCACAACTGTCTTCTGATTTTAACATGTGTCCTTTCAAAAACTTTTACTTTCTTCCAGATGTCCTTCTGAACAAGTGCCTTGAGCCTTTGTTAACGTCCACTTTGCTCTACAAGGAGATTTTGTGTAAGGTGGGTACATGCAGCCTTGGATCTCATTCAAGGATGTGTACTTATGAAAGAGCTAAAAGGAGTTCCTGACAAGACAGTCTCACCCAAATTGACTTTTATAAAGCAGACTCTCCTCTCTGGCATGCGCACGCGCTCGCGCGTGCGCGCGCACACACACACACACACACACACACACACACACACACACACTTCTTAAATGTCCTCAATTAATCCTGCTCTGAAAATCTGTGCTTCTCTCCCTTATTTGCATAAAACCCCTGAAAATGTGCATCACTGAGGATAGTATCAAACCTAGATATATTCAAGCTCTACTACATATTAGCTAAATGACCTTGGGCACATTATTTGAGTGTGTCTAATATTCATTTTTCAAATGTACTTCATAATATCTCCTAATCTAATAATGCAGTTATTCAGTAGTTTTTAGAATGCCTGATATAAAGATATTAGGTAGGTTTAACTAATTTGTGTATTCTAATATGTGTGTTTTAAATTATTTAGAATATATTATTTAAAATATTTTAGAGTCTTTTAAATATGTTCACACACATACATTGCAGTAAATGGCACAGAGATAAAAACTATGTATGTGACTTCTGATTCACGACTTTATCTTTGCACAAGAGTTGTGTACTACAGCACAAGGAACCTTGGCTCTAGGGACAAGGAGATAGGGTTTTCATTACAGGCCTGGGCCCATCCTGAATTGGGTGGGAACGTTTAGTATTTCTGAATCTTTATTTCTTCATTAAAAAAAATGGGGATATGAACCCTTGCCTTGACCACAGGATTGTTTTAATAATCAACTGAGATGATGAAAAGAGTTTTAGAAAAAGTTAAGTGCTATGCAAACCTAACTCTTGCCTCATCAGCATAATTTTCTGTCCTGTGATGACATGAAATTCTGCTCACAAGCTGAGGAATCTACAATTTGAAAACCACTGGCAATAAGATAGTAAACCTTCAGAAAAAAGGTAGTGGTTCATTGACAGCTGAAATACACTTACTGAATTTTTTCTATACATGGTTAGGGGACCAATGCTTTATTAAAATGTAAAAGGTACCCTCAAAGTTCAACAATTGGATTTTCTGTAAATCTTGAAATAAGAGTTTCTTTTCACATAGTCTGTAAGTGCATACGTTATGTATAGTTTTCCTTGCATCTGTTATTGCAGCAAAATGTTGTTACTAGAGCACCAGGGGTTTGATGCTCCCCTTTGAGCTGGAGGAAAGAGAAATAGTCTGTGCCAGAATCATGGAGGGAAGAAAATTTCTTCCCAGCTTCTAACGAAGGTCAGGCAACTGGCCGATTTTAGCAGAGCAGTCAAGCACTTAGTTGAACTAATTGCTTCCTCGAAATGATTTTTCCTGACTGAATTTACTAGGTGTTTGAGTCCAGAGGGATGATCTTATATTGCTTGCTTGACTCAAAGCCATGGGCAACATAGTTTGAAACAAAATGAAACAAAAACAATTAGAAAAGTGCTCAGAGAGTGTGTTCACAGTGACCTAAGTTAAGCAGGCTGATCCATATTGTATGACTTTCTTTTTTTGCTCTGGGATGATTGGACCCTCAAAGGCCAGAGGCTCTGATTTTTGATACAAGATCCTCAGAGAAGTCTCTATTGAGTTATTTTTTAAAAAAGAAGAAAGGCAGACTGCATGACCTATGTTTCCAGCGCAGGAAAGTAAAGCCTCAGAACCTCTGGCTGTAAAAATCTGTGGGGGTTGTAGCAGTGGAAGAAACTCCCAACCTCATGGGAGAGGTTGGAGGGACCCATGGGATTCTAGAATGTACACAAACCTACCCACTGGTGAACTAGCACCAGAAAGGCCCAATTTGCTTATGGGTAGCAAGGGAAGTGACTGAAAGCAGGGCAAGAGCCAAGCAAGAAGCATTGTTCCCTCTCTGACCCCTCCCCCACATACAGTGCCACAACCCAGCAAAGTGGGTTGCCCCGCCCTGGTGAATACCTAAGGCTCTGCCACTTACAATGTAACAGGTGTGCCAAGACAAAGAAATATGACCCAAATGAAAGAACAGATCAAAACTCCAGAAAAAGAACTAAGTGACAAGGAGATAGACAACCTATCAGATGCAGAATTCAAGACACTGGTAATCAGGATGCTCACAGAAATGACTGAGTACAGATGCAAAATAGAGGAAGAAGTGAAGGCTATGCAAAGTGAAATAGAGAAAAATATACAGGGAACCAAGAGTGAATGGAAGGAAACTGGGACTCAAATCAATGATTTGGAATAAAGGAAGAAATAAATGTTCAACTGGAACAGAATGAAGAAACAAGAATTCAAAAAAATGAAGAGGGGCTTAGGAACCTCTGGGACAACTTTAAATATTCCAACATCTGAATCATAAGGGTGCTAGAAGAGAAAAGAAAGAGCAAGAAATTGATAACTTATTTGAAAAATAATAAAGGAAAACTTCCCTAATCTGGCAAAGGAAATAGACTTCTAGGAAGTCCAGGAAGCTCAGAGAGTTCTGAAGAAATTGGACCCAAGGAGGAACACACCAAGACACATCAAAATTAAGTTATTCAAGATGAAAGATAAGGAGAGAATCTTAAAAACAGCAAGAAAAAAGGAGAGAGTTATCTACAGAGGAGTGCCCATAAGGCTATCAGCTGATTTCTCAAAAGAAACCTTACAGGCAAGAAGGGGTTGGAAAGAAGAATTCAAAGTCATGAAAGACAGGACCTACATCTAAGATTATTCTATCCAGCAAAGCTTTCATTTAGAATGGAAGGGCAGATAAAGTGCTTCCCAGATGAAATCAAGTTAAAGGAGTTCATCATCACCCAGCTCTTATTATATGAAATGTTAAAGGGACTTATCTAAGAAAACGAAGATAAAAATATGAACAGTAAAATAACGACAAACTCACAGCCATCAACAACTGTACCTAAAAAACAAAAACAAAACAAACTAAGTAAACAATGGAATAAGAACAGAATCACAGAAATGGAGATCACATGGAGAGTTAGCAGCAGGGAGGGGGTGGGGGGGAGAATGGGGAGAAAGGTACAGGCAATAAGAAGCCTAAATGGTAGGCAGAAAATAGACAGGGGGAAGTTAAGAATAGTATAGGAAATGGAGAAGCCAAAGAAGTTATATATATAATCCACGGACATGAACCAAGGAGGGGTGAACATTGGTGGGAGGGTAAATGTTGGTGGAGTGGCATAAAAGGGAGAAAAAAATTGGACAACTGTGATAGCATAATCAATAAAATATACTTAAGAAGAAAGATTTCTTTCTTTTTAAATCAATGGAAGGCCTTCCATTATAGCTTCTGCTTACTCATCATGAAAAAATAAAAGCGAGATAAAGAAAACAAAATTACCAAATGATAAGGGATAAAAGGCTTATTTTTTTAATTGGTGAGGTGTGGTGAGTAATGCTACATAAAAAAGCATTCTTTGGATTTCTGGTTGAGATAGAAGTGTAGGAGGACATGGCTTGCCTCTTTGCACAACCACATCAAAATTATAGCTAAAATAT
>PVKM010011286.1:0-33494 GCA_004027735.1 Carollia perspicillata
AAAAGACGTAGGGTAGCTGAATGGATAAGAAAACATGACCTGCATATATATTCTGTCTATAAGAAACACACCTAAGAGCAAGAGATCTACACTTACTGAAAGTGAAGGGATGGAAAAAAATGTTCCAAGCAAATGGACAAGCTGAGGTAGCAATACTTATATCAGACAAAATAGACTTCAAAACAAAGGCCATAAAAAGAGACAAAGGAGGGCACTATGTAATACTTAAGGGAACAATTCAGCAAGAAGATATAACATTGGTAAACATATATGCATCCAATATAGAGCACCCTAATATATAAGGAAAATCTTGGGTGATTCCAAGAAAGATATTGACAACAACACACTCATAGTAGGAGATTTTAACACTCCATTGTCAACAATAAATAGATCCAAGCAAAGAATCAACAAGGATATTTTGGCATTGAACAACACTCTAGATCAAGTGGATTTAATTGATATATTAGAACTTTTCACCCCAAAGAAGGGAAATATATTATTTTCAAATGCACATGGGACATTTTCAAAGATACACCATATGATAGGACACAAAACAAGCCTCAACAAATTCAAGAAAATTGAAGTCATATCAAGCATCTTCTCAGATCACAATGGCTTGAAACTAGAAATCAATCTCAAGGAAAAAACTAAAAAAAATCAAATTCATGAAGACTGAAGACTAATGAGTGGGTTAACAATGGGATCAAGGAAGAAAACAAAAATTCTGGAAACAAATGAAAATGGATACACCATAGCCCAAAACCCATGGGACATGGTGAAGGCAGACATGAGAGGAAAGTTCATAGCAACACAAGCCTAACTAAAACAGGTAGAAAAAAATTAAATAAAGAACCTAACACTGCATCTGTGTGAACTAAAAGAACAACAAAGCCCAGAGCAAACAGAAGGAAGGAAATAATTAAGATAAGAGCACAGTTAAATGACAATAGAGACTAAAAGAACAATTCAAAGGATCAATAAATCCAAGAGTTGTTTCTTTGGAAAGATAAACCAAACTGACAAGCCTTTGACCAGACTCATCAAGAAAAAAGAGAGAGGGCCCAAATAAAATCAGAAACAAGAGAGTAGAGATTACAACTGATACCACAAAAATACAAAGGATTGTAGGAAATTGCTGCAAACAAATATATGTTGAGATATTAGACAACTTGTCTAAAGTGGACAAATTTCTGTAAACATATAACCTTCCAAAACTGAATGAAGAAGCAGAAAACCTGAAAGACTGATAACAGCTAGTGAAACTGAAGCAGTAATCAAAAGCTACTGGCACACAAAAGCCCTGGACCAGATGGTTTCACAGGAGAATTGTACAAAACATTTAAGAAAGAGCTAACCCCAATTTTCTCAAACTATTCTAAAAAATCCAAGAATAGAGAAAACTCCCAAACTCTTATAAGACCAGCATCACCCTAATTCCAAATCAAATAAAGACACAACAAAGAAACAAAACTATAAGCCAATATCACTAATGAACACAGACACTAAAATCCTCAACAAAATATTGATAAACCACATCCAGCAATATATAAAAAAGATCATAAACAAGGATCAATGGAATTAACCCCAGGGATGCAAAGATGGTACAAATTCACAAATCAATAAACATAATACATCACATAAACAAGAATAAAGATAAAACTCACATGATCATATCAATAGATGTTGAAAAAGCATTTGATAAGGTACAGCACACATTTGTGATAAAAACATTCAGCAATGTGGCAGTGGAAGGAGCATTCTTTAACATAATTAAGACCACATACAAGAAACCTATAGCTAACATCATGCTCAATGGGTAAAAATTAAAAGCTTTCCCACTAAGATCAGGAATAAGACAAAGATGTCTGCTTTTACCAGTTTTATTCAACACAGTGTTGGAAGTTTCTAGCCACAGTAATCAGACAAGAAAATGAAATTAAAAGCATCCAAGTTGTGAAGGAGGAAGTGAAACTGTCATTATTCACAGATGACATGATAGTGTACATAGAACGCCCTATAGACTCCCTCAGAAAATTGCTCAACCTAATAAGAGAATTTGGTAAAATGGCAGGATACAAAGTCAATATTCAGAAATTGAAGGCATTTTTGCACAAAACAATGAAATATCAGAAACAGAAATTAGGAAAAATATCACCTTTATTATAGCAACAAGAAAAATAATTTACCTAGGAATAAACTTAAACAAGGAGGTAAATGACCTGTACTCAGAAAACTACAGAACACTGAAGAAAGAAATTAAGGATAATACAAATGGAAGCATATTCCATGTTCATGGACTGAAGAAATCAACACCATCAAAATGTCCTTACTACCCAAGCAATTTATAGATTCAATGCAATCCCTATTTAAATACTAGTAACATATTTCACAGATTTAGAACAAATATTTCCAAAATTTATATGGAACCATAAAGAACCCCAAATAGCCTCAGCAATCTTCAAACTTGAGATGAAGAGCCAATAGGAGGGATCACAATACCAGATATCAAGCTTATACTACAAGGCCCTTGTAATCAAAACAGTCTGATACTGGCATAAGAACAGACACATAAATCAATGGGATAGAATAGAGAGCCCAGAAATAAACCCATAACTCTATGGTCGATTAATATTTGACAAAGGGAGCAGAAGTATAAATGGAGTTAAAATAGTCTCTTCAACAAATAGTGTTGGGACATCTGGGCAGCTACATGCAAACAGATGAAACTAGACCACCAACATACACCATACACAAAATAAACTATAAGTGGATAAAAGACTTAAATATAACCTGTCACACCATAAGAGTCCTAGAGGAAAACTGGCAGTAAAATTTCAGATATCCCACACAGCAATATCTTTGTTATCCTCTAGGGCAAGGGAAATTAGAGAAAGTATAAACAAATGATACTACATCAAATTAACAAGCTTCTGCATGGCTAAAGAAATTATCATCACAATGAAAAGGGATTCAACTATATAGGAAAACATATTTGCCTTTGATACCTCGAGCAAGGGTTTTATCTCCAAAATATATAAAGAACTCATATGACTCAATGCCAAGAAGACAAACAATCTAATGAGGGCATACAAGGGCCCATAGGCATATAAAAAGATGCTCAATACCACTAGCTATCAGAGAGGTTCAAATTAAAACCACAATGAGATATCACCTTACACTGGTTAGAATAGCCATAATTAACAAATCAACAAACCACAAGTGCTGGAGAGGTTGTGGAGAAAAGGGAACCCTAGTGCACTGTTGGTGGGAATGCAGACTGGTACATCCATCACTGAAAACAGTATGAAGTTTTTTCAAAAATGAAAAATGGGACTGCCTTTTGACTCAAAGATTCCACTGCTGGTATTATACTCTATGAATCCCAAAACACCAATTCAAAAGAATGTATGCACCCCTATGTTCATAGCACCATTATTTATAATAGCCAAGTGCTGGAAACAGCCTAAGTCCCCATCAGTAAATGAGTGGATCAAGAAACTGTGGTACATTTATACAATGGAATACTATGCAGCAGAAAGAAAGAGCTCCTACATTTCTTGACATAATGTTTGGAACTGGAGAGCATCATGCTAAGTGAAATAAGTCAGGTGGTGAAAGACAAATACCACATGATGTCACCTATAACAGGAACCTAATGAACAAACAAACAAATGAGCAAAATAGAATCAGAGGCATGGAAATAAGGAACAAACTGACAGGGACTAGAGAGGAGGTGGGAAGGGGATAAAGGAGGAAAGAAGGGGAAGAGTCTAGTTAAACAACAAGTATAACCCCTGGACATGGACAATAGGGTGGGGATTGACTGGGTGTGGGAGTGGGCAGGGTGGAGGAGAGCCATGGGGGAAACTTGGGACAACTGTAATGGAACAACAATAAAAAAACAAAAACATACAAACTAAAGATTTAAATGTAAGACTCAAAACAACAAAACTCCAAGAATAAAACATAGAAGGTAAAATCTTGGACATTACTCTTAGTAATATTTTTTTTCTGATATAACTCCTCAGGTAAGGGAACCAAAAGGGAAAATGAACAAATGGGACTACATCAAACACAAACCTTTTTGCATAACTAAGGAAACCATCAACAAAATGAAAATACAGCCTACTAAATGGGAGAAGATATTTGCCAATGATACATCTGATAATGGGTTAATATCCAAAATTTATAAAGACTCATACAACTCAACACCAAGAAAACAAACAGTCCAATTTAATGAGCAGATGACTGGAATAGACACTTCTCCAAGAGGGACATAGAAATGGACACTAGACATATGAAAAGATGCTCAACATCACTAATCATCAGAACAACATAAATTAAAACCACAATGAGATATCGCCTCACACCTGTCATTATTTATCAACAAGAAATCAAAAAACAGCAAGTGTTGGTAAGGATGTGAAGAAAAAGGAACCCTCATGCACTATTTGTGGGAATGCAGATTGGTTCAGTTACCATAGAAAACAGTATGGAATGTCCTCGGAAAGTTATAAATGGAAGTGCCTTATGACTCAGTGATTGTACTTCTGGGTATATATCCAAAGAAACCCAAAACACTAATTTGGAGAACTATATATTCATTAAAGCATTATTTACAATAGCCAAGATAAGGGAGCAAACCAAGTGTCCATCAATAGAGGAATGTATAAAAAAGTCATGGTACATATATACAATTAAATATTACTTGGCTATTAAAAAAATTAACTCTTCCCATTTGCTACAGCATGGATGGACCTAGAGTGTGTTATACTAAGTGAAATAAGTCAGATATAGAATGACAAATACCATACGATTTCACTTATATGTGGAATGTACAGGACAATATAAATTACCAAACAAAACAGAGGCAGACTTATGGGTACAGAGAACAAACTGATGGTTGCCAAAGGGGAAGGGATTTGGGACTGGATAAAAAGGTAAAGGGATTGACAAATTGGTAGTTATAGAATATTCACAGGGATGTAAAGTACAACATAGACAATGTAGTCAATTACATTATAGTAACTGTATGGTGCCAGGTGGGTATTAGAAATATTGGAGGGAACAATTGTAAAGTATATGATTATCTAACCACTATTCTGTGTACCTGAAACTAATACAAAATAATACTAAATATAAATAAAATAAAATAAATCAGGCCTCAGATTTAAAGTGTGAAAGTGAAAAAAGAGGGGAATGAGACACATTGAACTGGGAGAAGACAGGGACTGCTCTGGCACAGTCTTGGTCAAATAAAATTCCTTTATAGTTTCAAAAGCCAAATATTTGCTGTGTTGAAAATGGTACTTCTTTCCCTTTCTTTTTAAAATATATTTTATTGATTATGCTATTACAGTTGTTCCATTTCCCTCCTTCACTCCCTTCCACCCTGCACACCCTCTCCCACCCACATTCTCCCCCTTTAGTTCATGTCCATGTGTCATAAGTTCTTTAGCTTCTACGTTTCCCATACTCTTCTTACCCTCTCCCTGTCTATTTTCTACATACCATCTATGCTACTTATTCTCTGTACCTTTTCCCACTCTCCTCCTCCAACTCTCCTGTTGATAATCTCCATGTGATCTCCATTTCTGTGGTTCTGTTCCTGTTCTAGTTGTTTGCTTAATTTGTTTTTGTTTTTGTTTTAGGTGTGGTTGTTAATAATTGTGAGTTTGCTGTCATTTTACTATACATGTTTTTTATCTTGTTTTTCCTAGATAAGTCCCTTTAACATTTCGTATAATAAGGGCTTGGTGATGATGATCTCCTTTAACTTCACCTTACCTGAGAAGCACTTTATTTGCCTTTCCATTCCAAATGAAAACTTTGCTAGATACAGCAATCTTGGATGTAGGCCCTTGCCTTTCATGACTCGGAATACTTCTTTCCAGACCCTTCTTGCCTGCAAGGTCTCTTTTGAGAGACCAGCTTACAGTCTTATGGGAACTCCTTTGTAGGTAACTGTCTCCTTTTCTTTTGCTGCTTCTAGAATTCTCTCCTTCATTTTAATCTTGGCTAATGCAATTATGATGTGCCTTGGTGTGTTCCTCCTTGGGTCCAACTTCTTTGGGACTCTCTGAGATTCCTGGACTTCCTGGAAGCCAATTTCCTTTGCCAGATTGGGGAAGTTCTTATCTATTATCTGTTCAAATAACTTTTCCACTTGTTGCTCTTCCTCTTCTCATTCTGGTACCCCTATAATTTGGATGTTGGAACGTTTAAAGATGTCCTGGAGGTTCCTAAGCCTTTCTTCATTTTTTTGAATTCTTGTTTCTTTATTGTTTTCTGTTTGGTTGTGTCTTTCTTCCTTCTGGTCCACTCCATTGATTTGAGTCCCAGTTTCCTTCCCATCACTATTGGTGAGAACATTTTCCCTTATTTCACTTAGCATAGCCTTCATTTTTTCATCTAATTTGCAACCAAATTTAACCAATTCTGTGAGCATTCTGATCACCAGTGTTTTGAAGTGTGCATCTGATAGGTTGGCTATCTCTTTGTTGCTTAGTTGTATTTTTTCTGGATCTTTGATCTATTTTTTGTTTGGGCAATTTTTTTTGTCTTGATGCCTTGTTATATAGTGAGGGGTGGAGCCTTAGGTGTTCACTAGGACGGACTAACCCACATCACTGGGTTGTGATGCTGTATGTTGGGGAGAGGTCTGAGAGGGAACAATGGCGCTTGCTCCACTCTCCGCCAAATTTCAGTCACTTCCATAGCTTCCCCCAAGCAAACTGGACCCATCTGGCTCTGATTCCTATGTAGGTGGGTTTTCTGTACCTTCTAGGACCCTGTGGGTCTCTCCAACAAACTGTCCTGTGAGGCTGGGAGTCTCTTCCAGCACCTCAACCCCCATAGGTGTTTTCAATCAGTGGTTTGAGGCTTTATTTCCTTGCACTGGGACCCTGCATTGCACGGTCTGTCTCATTCCCCAATTTCAACTGGTTTATCGGTGTGAAAATGTGGGACTATCCAGTTCCTCAAGCCACCTTGGGTGCCAAGCCCCTCCAAAATCCACCGCCTCACTGGGTCCACCTGCTGCCACCTTGCACCACTGCCTGCATGCCCGGGGTCCACCATCTTCTGCTTTGCATGCCTGTGTCCACCAGCCACCGCTTTTTAAATATATTTTTCCATGACCCCTCTTTGCCTAGCTGCCTGACTCTGCCCCTCTTACCAGTCTGGATGACTGTGTCTACTTTAACTCCTTGGTTGTTGGACTTCCATACAGTTCAATTTTTTGTCAGTACTGGTTGTTATTTTGTTTCTAACTCTTTGTTGTCCTTATTTTGGTTGTGTGAGGAGGCATAGTGTGTCTACCTTTGCCTCCACGTTGGCCAGAAGTCTTTTTTTTCCCCTTTCTCATAGCAGCAACCTAGGAGATTTGCTCTTTAGTCATACACCCTGTTTCAGAAGATAAACTATACAGATTGCAACAAGGAAAGAGAACATGTAATGCTTGCAAAATTCCTCTGCAATGTTGTTCTCCGCCTAGATATTATGTTCACTTGAAGTTTAATTGTTTCAGTTAGAGAATACCTCAAATGAGGTAATGGTGTTATGACTAGTCACCACACCCAATATTTCATCATCCTGGCCCTGGAGAGGTGCAAAACTGGGTCACAATACTCCTTCTCACTCTGCCTTAGAAGTGGCTGGTGGGGGAGCCTACAGAGTGTGCTGGGGTCAGGGTGGACATTCCCTTATTTGTCACTATCCCTGGTCCTCTTGCCCCTCACAACAGCAAGTGAATCATGCCATCTTGTAATGTTCTGGACAGCACAGATTTATAATTTAGGTTGTACAGTGTAGGGTTTAAGGGTGAGAGCTCAAGGGATAGGTTTTGTTTGCAAATCCTGTCTCTCGCCTGGCTGTGGGCAAGTTGAATTGACTTGAACAACTCATTTAGTCTCTTTGTGGCTGTTTTCATACCCCTAAGAAGGGGAAATACTATTCATACCTAACTCAAATGCTGTTGTGAGGACTAACACACATGTGTAGGCCCTGGCACTGATAATCATTGGGGCTAGCTACTATTTTCCCTCGCAGAGGGTGCCTGGTACCCAAGGATACTGCACAGGGAGAAGAGGAGGTGACTGTAGACAGTGACTGGGAAGAAGTCCCCACAGAAGGTCCAGAACCTGGGAAGCCCTAGTATCTAAACCTGGGAGCCAGGGAGAACTGCTGTGGTACACCCCCTTGGTGACCCTTGAGGGCTAATGGGCATTCAGATAAATGAACGTGGAGGGCTGGGAGGTGTCCCAGACCATTGAGGGGCCACACGTAGGCATTAAGGTGTAAAGCTCAAGGTAACATAGTGATTGCAGGAGAGGAAGCAAGTATGGTCTGTGCCCAGAAGTGACATGATGCCAGGGAGATCCATGCAGTTAGGGGACTTGAAGTGCTGTAGAGGGGAGTTGGACAGGCAGCACTCAGCTCCAGGTCTGGCTTTGATGTTGAATGTAATAGGACCCTTTATGAGTGGTTGGGGATGAGCAGGGGTTTTTTTTTGGAGTGTGGGTACTTTCACCAGGCCTGGGGCACATTGACATTGCATAGAGGGGGATGGAGGAGAAGGTTCGGAATTCTAATATCCAGGCCATAATGGAAAAGGACAGGAAAGGGGAGAATAGCTCCAGCAGAGTTTGGCCCTCTATGTGGGCAAGTTAAAAGCCTGAATGCACAGTTGAGTATGCCTGTGAGGAGGGAATAATGAGAAAAAATGGGACCCTGGAGGCCTAGACTAGTGTTGAGGAGAGAGTTTGTGGTGGAAGTGGTGGTTCTCACTCTTACAATGTCCTTGGAGCACACAGGTCAGGGAGCTTTAGAGGGTGATTCTCCAAATGGAGTAGGGTGGGCCATGGAGAAGGAGAACCAGAACTCACAGGCCCTAAGGCCTGGAATAAAGATGTATTTGGGTCCTCTGAAGCTGTTGGCAAGTGGAGAGAGGTACACAGGAGACTGGGGCTATGGGAAGGCAGTTCTTGTAGTGTAAGACTTGAGGGGGTTCTGCTTGTAGCCTCTGTCCCCACTGCAGGAACAGGATTCTCAAGAGCTCTCCCTCATCAAGCTCATCAATCCTGTTGCTAATGTAGCTACATCACAAGTGTAAATACACTTACTTTCATGACAATTCTTCCAGCATATGAGATCAACACTATTTTTATTACATTTTAAAAAACAATTTGTTTATTTTAAAATAGATTTAAATGTACAGAAAAGTTGCAAAGACAGTGCAGAGAGTCCTGTACACCTCTTCTTAGTTTCTCATGTACATCTCTCACAGATGAGTCAACACTAATACATTATTATTAACAAATGTCCACAGTTGATTCAGGTTTTCTCACTTTTTACCTACTGTCATTATATGTCCTAAGACCATGCTCAGCACCCCACATTATATTTAGTCATCACACCTCCTTACCCTCCTCTTGGCTATGACAGTCTCTTAGACTTTCCCTGTTATTGATGACCTTCACAGTTTTGAGGAGTGCTGGCAGGTACATTGTAAAATGCCCCTAAATTAAGATTTGTCTGATGATTTTCTCATGATTATACAGGAAGTTCCCACCTAATGTCATTGATAGTTTTATGACTTTAAGCCAAACAACATATGAGGAAACCCATTTTACCATAGCCTAATTGATCTACGAGAGTTAAGTTTTTGTAGCATCTCATCAACATTATAATGAAAGGACATTATTTAAGGACCTGCTGTATTGGAGCTGTAGGTTTCTGGAAGAAAGCCACAGAGGTAAAGTGCCTTTTTTATTGCATCATATCAAGGGTGCCTGCTAGCAACATAATACATCACTGCCGATATTGACTTGACTTGAGGCCGTGTTGTCAGGTTATTTGTTTGTTAATTTATCTTTCTCCACCTTCCCATGCTGAATGAACTCTTTGGAAGGAAGAGAAATGTACTTTATGCCAATTTTACAGAGGGGAAACTGAGCTGGCATTCAAACTAGGCAGTTTCCTTGAGTCTTTCTGAAAACCACCACATGGTATTGCCTTATGAAAGTATCAAAGAGCTTTAAGCCAGCAGGGCGGGCATGAATTGGAGAAATCCCTGAAAGGCTCTTGCACACAGGCAGTTTTCACCCACAAGATCATGCTTCATAGTCAACTTCCTGGTGGATTTAGATGATACTTGTACTTTGTTCCTGCTTCCCATCCCTTTTTCTTATTCTGGTAATTGTTCCTGATTTCCATTTGGAGGAATTCTCTTCCCTTGAGAAGTTGGCCACAGGTGGTTTCTTAATCTGTTTCATGCTTCCCCTCTGAGAACAAATAAGCTGATATCCCCTCTTCTGAGAATTTGGGAGTACCATGTGCTGGGTTGGCACCAGTCCTCTGCTCTGCTCTGCAATGGAAGAATACATTCCATGGCCCAGTCTCCACCTGGAGGTTCTTGTTAGATGCTTTTGCTGGGAAGCCATAGCACCTCCAGCCCCAACTCCTCCTCCTCTCCTAGTCTTAGGAGGCCAGCAACTTCACTGGACTTATCTTTGGGTTGTTTGGCCTCTCAGTACTCTATCAGCTGCATAACCAATCTCTGGTATTAAATGCCTTCCATTTGAAAGACCTGGAATGGTTTCTGTTTTCTGCACTAATACATGTGGGAGCTGGCTGGAGTGAATGTGTTTAGGGGATACATACTGAAGACTGCTTGTTGGTTTTTTTAGCCTCAATGTCCACTCCTTCATGTCTCCTGGACTTCCTGAGGCCTGCTTATCAAGCTAGCCTAGATCCCAGCTGCCATCTTTGCCTGGGGATGGTCAGAGCCCTGCTGAACTTCCCCAGAATTCTGTCTAGATTGCCATGGGTGGATAAGTTGTAGAGGCATGTGATCCTGCTTGTGGTTTCATCTCTGCACCCAGAAAGCCCTGGTTGAGAACAGTGCAGACAATGGCATGAGGGCTTGGGTATGAGGGCTGAAAGTGCCTTGTGCTACCTAAGCACTAACCAGCTCTTTACTTAACCCACAGTGGGAGCACTAAGAGTGTCACTGTTGTCTAGCATATGGGAGGATGTCAGATCAGCTATCTTGTGATGCCACTGCAGGTCACAAACACTTCTTCTACTCTTTGCTCCTCTTTCCAGTGGAGATGGGTGGGTTCTTATTTCTTCCATGGTAGGGATTGTGTATAACTGTATCAGTCAGGATCCCTTCCACAAAATAAGAACTTCCCTAGGTCTATAAACAGAGGGAATTTAATCCAGGGAACTGGTTACAAAAGTAATAGAATTGCTAAGAAGCCACATAGTAGCTGGCAAATCAAGTAAGCCAGAGACTAGCAACTACTGTCCCAAAGAGAGAAGGTAATGCCACCACAGCTCTGAAGACAAGGCACCTGGCAGGATCTGGAGCCATGAATGGAGGCTTCCTAGTGGTAGCTAGAACCATGGAAGCTGGAGCTATGAAGGAAACACAATGTTGCCAGGGATGCTGGCCGTAGCTGCCTGAAAGAGGAAGAAATACCCTGGCTGTTCTCCCACTTTCCAGCCTTCATCAGTGCCTTCCATTGAATGAACCAACCAGGAAACTAAGGGTAAGGGAGCCTGAGAGACATAGCACCCTGTGGTGCTGAGTGAGGTGATGGAAGGGAAGAGATCTGAATGCAGAAAGGCAAATCTTACACATTATCCCATATCCTCATTGCCAGGCATAGTCTAGGCTCAGCCTGGGTTCAGAGCTTGGTGATTTCCCACACCTAATTGAGGCCATGCCCTTGGTTCTGTTAGCTCTGAAATATATTCTAGGCAGAGATAAACAGGATGGATATTAGGAATTTGCAAGGTCTAAGAGTTGAGAGAGAACCCTCATAATGGGACCAAGAAGAAACTACTCATTTCCACATATACCTGACTTCCTCATTCCTTAGCTTTGTGGCATTGATGGTCACAAAGGTGCTCCAGCAGCTCTGTGAGCTCAACTGGTCTCATCTCATAAATAGGAATATACCCTCATGGGCATCTTAATGTGGGTACCAAATGAAACAAGACGCTATGTAAAATGTCCTAGCACTGTCTTTCTCTTCCTTTGAGCAGTGGCTCCTGAAATTGGTGATGAACCCTCTTTGTGGCTGCAGGCTTGGAGGAGCAGCAGGGACATTCTGGATCCACTTGACTTTGGCTGCCAACTACAGGGCCTCCTTTGCTCTTTGGAAAGTAGAGGGGAGGGAGGTAAGCCAGGAAGTGGGGAGAGGAAGGAAGGGGAGAACAAGAAAAATGAGCTGCCAGTGGTAGATTGATTTGTCCTCTAGAAAGTCAGTTTTCCTTTCTTTTCCCTTGGCTGGGAATGACCAGAGGCCACCTTTTACAGGTACTGAAATTGTCTGTCAGTAGAGACAGTTGTCCCCAGAAGTGAAGGGACAGTGACTCCTGGGACAGGCTGTTATAACAGGCTGCTGAGGGAGAAGGAGGACAGAAGAACGGTGGGACTGTGGCAGGAGTGGGGACCACCGCTATTAGGCTGAGCTTTAAGAGAGACTAAGGGAATAGTAACTATCTCAGTGAGTCTGCTCACACCTCTCCCATGTGAGCTGACCAGAGATGCTAAGTGACTTTCTCAGGGGTCATTTTAATCAGTTGGTTCTTGAGTCCCTCAGTGAGTTGAGGTCCAGAAGCCAAGAGGCAGAGGATTGTTGCAAACTACCTACTACCCCTGCTGGAAAAGAGACCCACTAGCCAGTCACCAGGGCAGTTGCCTTTGTAAAGCCTGCAGCAGTCACTCATTCTAGGGACCCCCAGGCAGGCTCATTAGCCAGCTGTCTCTCAGACTTCACCTGGAGGCCCCGTCCTCATTCCACTGACCCTCAACATGGGTGAGAGGGTCGCTCCTTCTTCTGAGCTTCCTCCAGCATTCATCTCTCATCTCTTGCTTTGTTGCCATGGTAATGTTACAGAACAGGGCCAAGGAGGATACAGTATACTGTTACCAAAAGGACCCCCCACTAGGTTCGAATTGTCTGCTGCCAGAGGAAAGACGTCTCTTAATGCCAGAGATTTGTGAAAAGAATAGGAAATATTTATTTAAAGCTATACAGACTTAAAGTAGTGACCCAATGTCTTCACTAAAATCCCAAAGTCCCTTAAAACACCCACAAACACACACAGTCCTTCCTTCTCTCCCTGCCCTAATCTGGGGTACAGTATCTCAGGAAAAGAAGTAGAGGTCCATGATTCAGTCTCCCTGCACCATTAGCTGTGTCGCTGCCAGAATCTTCAGTTAATCCAAAGCCAAGTGGCACCTTCCCATGGCCCACTAGCAAGAATCCTTTCACCCCTTTTCTTCCAGGCAAAGTCACCTGCTTCCTAAGCCATGTGGCAAAAGGGAGCACCCCAAAGCCACATGGCTCTCTCTGCACTGCCACAGCTGTGTGGTCCTCTTTTCAATGGCTGTCAACTCTGGGTTAAAATCCCTGTGCCAAACTTCCTCTGTACCCCCATTTCCGACTCCTCCTACAATCAGTTACACCTGCCAGCACTCCCATATCCTTCTAACTTTACTGGGCTGCCATTGTGAGTCTAGGCAGACGTGGCCCCATGGTGTGGAGCCAATCCCATGCAGGTACACTGTAACCAGGGGGAGTTGCCTCTCAGTTACATCTTGGGTGGAAGTCACTCCCTTCTCCCTGGCTCAAAGCATGGCCACAGCTGCTTAACATACATATAAAACCAGTTAAAGGTTATAGATATGTTAAATGACCATACCTGAGGTTAGCTGCAAAGCTGTTGCTATGCAAAACAGCTCTCAATGTTCCTGTGTCTTCCCCCAACTCACAACTGTGGGGGGAAGGGGTGAGGACATCCTATATATCTTTCCAATATTTCCTGGCCACCTTGAGTTTTGGACCCCATTCCAAATTCCTATTTGGGGCCCCCTCTTGGCTGCACCCTGTATTAGTAACCCAGGGCCCACTGCACTAGTCACCTGCCTATGGAGAGCAGGTGGGTTGGGTCTGGACAGGCAGAATCTTCCTCACCTTGATTTGCAGACAATCTGATTAGGTGTAGGGAGCAGATGAGGGACACCCCTGTGTCCCATTCCCCCCAATTCCAGCCTGTTGTGTTCTTCTTCCTTTGGTTCCTTTCTTGGCCAGCATGGGTGCAGGGAGTGGCCAGTCTGAAGCAGGTCTCTGTCCCCACCTCCTGAATGATCTTGGTCTGCTCACTGTCTTCCTCCCTGGGGACTGGTCTGCTTCTTGCCTTGGTATTATTATTACTTTTTAATCCTCACCCCGGGATATATTTACTGATTTTTAAAGAGAGGGGAAGGGGTGGGAAAAGAGAGGGAGAGAGAGAGAAATTGAAACATAGACTTGAGAGAGAAACATTGATGCAAAAGAGAAACATCTCAGTTGTGACCCATAGACACTCACACCAGGGATCGAACTGCATCATAGGTATGTGCTGTAACCAGGGATCTAACCTGCAATCTTTTGGTGTATAGGTGATGCTCCAGCCAACTGAGGCCCCTGGCCAGAGCCTGCCAGTTGCCTTTTGAAAGAAGTTTTCCTGCAATGGCACTCACCCATCTGTTAGTGAAAGGTCCAGCCTGGGCCCCCCAGTCAGAGCACCATGTGTTGCTAGACAGCTCCTGGGGTGCACCCAGAAGCCTATGCACATACTCTTCTTTCCTTCAAAAGCTGCCTCCTGGGTCACAGTGGACTTTAGTGCACTGTTCCAGTCACTCAGGCCAAAACCTTGGAGTTCTCTGCCACTCTCCTCTGTAAAAAGTAGGCATAGCGGTCCTCTCCCCTAACTGCACTCAGAATAAAGCCCATAGTCCTTGCAATTGCTGACCTGTGTGTCCCACCCCTCAGGCTCATCCCCAAACCTGGTTTGCTCATTCCAGTGTTACTTTTTCAACTAAGCCCAACCTGTTTAACTTGTAAGCCTCCTGGGGTGTACCTCCCCCACCCCACTCTATTTATTCTAAAACGTTATATTGTTTAACACATAATTTTACTCATTTATTAGAGCTTTTGTTTACTGCCTGTCTTTCTAATAAGTATGGGGCTATTATCTCAGTAAGTATGTGACAAGAAACTAAAGCATGGAAAAATCCACTTATCCCTCCATCTATACTCACTCCAGCCCATGGCATTTGGGGCCTGATGGAGACAACCCAGTGTTTCCATTAATTTGAAAGTGAAAGTCAACATTTAAGGAAATTAAGGTCTTTGACATAAAAACCTAAATTTCTGAATTCTCTTGAAAAAATAGGGTGATCTGGCCATGCTATGCCCATAACCCCAGCCAGCAAGAGCTGGCTGGAGTTAGGCAGTGGCTGCCCCCTGTGATCAAATCACAATCCTGCTGGTGTCCTTTGTTCATGCTAGCCCCTTTCTCAACACCCTAAGCCCTTGGCCTTTGAAGGCACTGGAGTTTGAGTGTTTCCATTGTCCAGTCATCTTTCCATTAAGTGGTATGTTTCTGCTGCTCTGGGCCTGGTCCCAGGCTGGGCATGAAGGTCAGAGTGATGGGGTCAGACTTTGTCCCACTCTGGGTGGGGGAGAGAGATGGGTAGGCTCAGAGGTTGATCCCATAACCTAGCCAGTCTAGTGGTAAGGGAAGGCCTCCAGGTGGGGAACCTGCTGGTGAGTAGAAGTTAGCCCATGAAGAGGCAGTGTGGGGGAGCCTGGAATTTATTGATGAAGATACTGGTAGTAGAGTGTGGCCAGAGGAGTGGAGGGCTCTGGGAGCAGAGGGCAGTGGCAGGCCAGGCTAGCAGAATGAGAGGCCAGATGCCATGGACCATGAGGGCCTTGCATAGATACTTATCTGGATTTTGCATCATGGGGAGTCATCAAAGTCTTTTAACTAGGCCCAGGACATGATGTAGCAGGTGTGGTGGTGCACCACCCAGCTGCCCTGCACTCTGGTTGCAAATGTGCAGTCAGTAGACTGCCTCCAGCTGTCAGCTCTTTCAGGATCGGCCTCAGTTACAAAAAGAACTCACCCAAGCCCATGCCCTTCCTGAGGGACATGAGGGATAAGGGCCACCCATTCCCATGACTGGGGACAATCTAATGGGCAGTATTTGCTCCAGAACTTCCCTCTGGGTTGGCTGAGGTCTGTTAGTTTTGTATTGCAGTTTGACTTCTCCCTTTGCCCAGTCCTGCTCCCTTCTTGTCACAGGGGTTGGTTTATGATAAAACATCTCTTACCCCAACTTCATCTGTCAGGTGGCTTGAGGTAGTGGATACAATGGAAGATGGGAGATGAGCCAGGAAGCTCTTGCATCCTCTCCATCAGAGGTGGCCTGAGCCTCACAGTGATCATGGCAAGGAAGGCAGGATACTCTGGGCAATAATAGAGAACAGTGGTTCAGCCCATTGTGGGTGTAGTTACAGTCCTGGGTTCTGATCCTGCCTCTACAACTTCCCTGGGACCTCAGGGCAGAGCTTTCTGAGCTGCAGAAATGGCATCTTTTAAATGGAAATGGCAGTAATAGTGATGACCTCATAGGGTGGTTGTGTTAGAGTAGACAGTCATGCAGATATGAGCAGAGCAAAGATGATGGGCCAGGTACAGAAGGACACCAGGAAAGAAAGCCCCAGGTGCCTAGCAAAACTGGGAAAACAAGGACCTCGCCCCCAGGGTAACCATTCCTTCCCCAGCATATCTCTGGTCATGCAGTATGGACCCCCTCACCTTTCACATCAATAGCCACACAGTTTAGACCCCCTGACTCCCTAAAGATAACATCTAGGCCTCAGTTGTATTTCAGCTCCAGGCCCAGAAAAGCAGCAAAATCAGGCAAGACAAGTTGCATTGACTAATGACCCTCTGTCTTGGTGCCAACCAATCAGTGGAGACCATAACCCTGAAAGAGAACACCTAGAAAGCTCATGAATATTCTATTGAGATCTTCACCTGAGACCTCCCCTAAGACTCCCACCTGCAAGAGAGAAATATAAACGCTCAATGCAAAGTATCCAGCATTTGCTCTCCCTCCTGGAAGCATGACTGTGCTTTTGCCTTCTCCTTCTTCTTCTCCCACAGGCATGCATCTCATAATTCTAAGGGATCCCATGAGACTTGCAACCAGGGGATCAGCAGGCAATGGCAGCTCATCCCAGTCTAACCCCCTGAACCTGTCTCCAAGGCTCCCCTTTCTCTGACTTCCCAGTGACTTAAAGCAGCCCATCCTAGGCTCTCCTGTTGCTTCTTCTGCCCTACACTCTTCCTTGTTTCACTGTTTCCAGCTTTAGTAAACATCCCATTTGAGCATGCTTTTGCTGTGGCCAGTAAAATATTGCTTGCTTTACTGCCCTCTGTCTCTTGATTTCAGTTCTTCAAGAAGACAAGAACCGTGGCCTCATTGTCTTGCTGGTAACAGTTGTGAGGACTCACTCAGTAAGGCAGCCTATTAAAAATCTCACCTTGGTGCTTGGTAGGAAGTATGTACCTTTTGTTTTAAAGGTGGCACTGACAGGTTTTCTAACCATTGAGCATATAGTTAATCATCAGTGCATGCACCTAGGTAGCCCAACCCCCAGTGCCACACTTCAGGTGGGGGGGATTTCTACCCAAAGTAAAAGACCCACTGTGGCCTACCCTCCACGTGTGACTAGGTCTTCTGAAGTACTGGGTGTTAGTTAGGGATGCATGTTACTGTCTTTGGGGACCTGAAGGGTCAGGTGCCTGGCGTTCTGGAAAGCACTGGTTCTCAACCTCCACTGCTGCATTGGGGATGAGCATAACCCAGCTCCAGACAAGCTATGGGAACTGACTCTCCGATAGCAGGAGGAACTCAGGAGAGATGTGGGTTCCATCAGGTTCCATAATCAGGCATCAGGATTTTTTGCCAGTTGTTAACGTTTATCAAAATGGGAAGAAGCCACTGCCTTGAGCTCTTGAGTGTTCCTCCATCCCAGAAATTCTGTGGGATTCCCTTTGCCTTCTTACTTCCCACATCTCATGGGCCAGCAGCTGGCCCAAAGCTCTTCTGATCGGCTAGTGTTCCTGCCAATTTATCACAGCCTTCTGTATGGGGCTGCTTACCCACAGGTTACCTGTAGTGGAATTAATGCAGCTTATTTTGAAAGGTATGTTCCAGGTTTCCACCAGTGTCCTTCCAGGAATGTCCTGTCATGTCAAGTGCTGCCAGCCTGACACTGGGATGGGCCTGACAGGGGTCTCTCAGCAATCCCAGCTCTTCTGAAGGACCAGGAGTGGCAGCAGCTCACAGCATCAATACTGACAAGGGATTAGGTGTTCCTGTAAACCAGGGTGCTGTTTTCATAAAAAATTTGTCACAGCTCCCAGCTGATTTAGCTCAGTGGATTAAGTGCAAGCCTGAGAACCAAAGGGTCATTGGTTTGACTCTTGTTGGGGTACATGCCTGGGTTGCAGGTCAAGTTCTGCAGGTAAGGGGTGCATGAGAAGCAACCACACATTGATGTTTCTCTCCCTATCTTTCTCCCTTCCCCTCTCCAAAATAAAATAAATAAAATTTAAAAAATTTCACAGCTCACATTTATTGAGGCTCACTTTTGCTTAGAGCTATTCTAGCACTGTCTGTGTGTTCATTCATTTAAGCTGCCCACTCACTACAAGAGGTAGGGCCATTGTCATTTTACTTCTCATTTTCTAGGTGAATTGTGCTCTTTGCCCAAGAACACGCAACTGCTGAGTGTGGGGCCAGACTCTAACCCAGTCAGCTTGTTTCCAGAGACCTGCTTTTAATAACAAATATCCCACATAAGGGACAGAAAGAGTCCCCTGCTCTGCCATGCCAGAACATAGCTCTGGTACCAGAATGGGCAACCCTCCCTCCTCTTCTAGTGACTGTACTGGCACCATACCTGATCTAGCACAGCTCCTGCCTTCTTGGAGCTTCTCACAAAGCTTTCCAGGACCCTTAGGGTCCACTCAAGGTTACCAGGCTTCCCTTCCCTTTCCTGTACCTCCATCACTGCCTCGCTGGTGATCTTGACAGCAAGTGAAATGACAAGTCTTTATGCTTAATTAAGATACAATGTACCATAGATTGGGAGTCAGGAAATGGCTGGGCTGTTTTACAACTAGAAACAATTCTTGTTCATTTTCCCATAATTGAGGCAACAAAGGGCTCTGGAAAACATCCATCAAAAATGCATTCATATACATCATCAGAGATGATTGGGTCTAGAACCACACAAAAGCCACAGCAAATGTTCTAATCAGGAGTTATATAGACAAAGGAAACAAAGACCCAGAAGCACAAATACAGCAGAATTAGCCCAGTTACACAGTTGATGTGTTAGGGAACTGAGTCCTGGCTTCTGGCTAGCTCTTAGAATTTCATATGTGGCTGCTTGTAACTGCCACCTCCCTCTTTCTGGTTACTTCTTGAGATGTAACCTAAGATACTGAGGCAGCTCATCTCAGTGTTGGTTTTATGGTCAGCTTATGTCTGGCTAAAGCCCCTGAGTAATTTTTATATGATTATTTTTGGGGCTGGGTCTTCTCCATTCTATATTTATTCAATTGAATTTTGGGGTCCAAGTTAGGAGTTTGCATTTGTCTCTGTTGTCTTAACTTATTTGTGTTGTCACTCAGTGGAGTTGAGTGAAATTGACCTGCTACGACCATAACCCAAGCTACTCCTGGAGTGAGCTTGATGGTCTGTTACCTCCACTGGGAACTGAGAGAAAGAGAAATTTGGACACTTAACATAGAGCTTTTCCTCTTTTTGTTCCTTATTTTCCTCATTGGTCAGGAAATGACTGGTCAATGTACAAAATTTGGAAATTACCAAAGGTACAAAAATAAATCATCAGTAAATAAATTAATCTCACTAGACCCTGAGTCAATTTCTATGAACAATTTTCTTTCTTTCTTTCTAGTCTTTCTTCCAGACACACTTTCCTGTGTGGTTGAGAACATGTTACATATGATCTTAACTTTGGAACCTTTTGTCCCCAATTTATTGTTGCATGTTAAAACTGTTTCAAATTATCTTTTTAATGACTGTACAATATTCCATTGCATGAACATGCCATCGTGGTTTTTTTCCCCCATGATTATCACTGAACATTTGGACTATTTTCAATTTCTCACCATTATGGATAATTCTGTCATGGGCATCTTTGTTCATGGAGCTCTCATATTTCAGATTATTTCCTTAAGATGGATCCTAGAAGTGAAATGGCAAGGCCAAAAGTTATGATTATTTCAAAGCTATGGCTATATGTTGCCAAATTACTTTCCAAAAGGCTACACCAGTTTATAGATTTACTAGCAGATTATTAGAGTGCCTGTTCCAGTGTTACAGTATTGATTTTGGAAAAAAAGTTTTGCTTAGGTTTTGCTTTTTGCTCAGGAAAAAAAGTTTTGCTTTGGAAAAAAAGTTTTGCTTAGAAAAAAGTTTTGCTTAAGTATACAAATACCCACATACATGCACATGTGTATGTGGGTATTTGTATAGGCACATGTATGTATGCATGTGTGTTGGAATTTGAGGAGAGTAATTACTACATATTTGACATATTTGTCTAGTTTTAGGAAAAAGAGAGATCCTCATTTCCCTCACTCCCCCTATCTCCACTCTGGAGTGTTTACTCAAAGCCTTAGCACAGTCAAAGCTGTATATCAGATGTCAGCTGCCTGCTTCCCTCACCCTCACTCCAAACCGATCTGTTCCCTCAGCCATCTCCTTATGCTTAGCTCAAACCTGAGTTCCTCCCCTCATATTAGCTAGGCCCTGGCTTCTCCTACATCTCTCTGTGCCTAAAACCCCTTGAGGGCTGGGTCTCTCTTGCTCCATAACACTTCACACACTGGGTTCAAATCCTGGCTAAGTGCCCATTGACAGATAAATGGTTGAAAAAATGTCATATACATTCAATGCAATATCATTGAACTATAAAAAAGGAAATCTTACCATTTATGACAACACAAATGAGACTTTCCAGATAGAGAGTGACAAATATTGTATGATTTCACTTATATGTGGGATCTTTAAATAGAACACACCCAAACTCATAGAAAAACAGATAAGACTTGTGGTTACCAGAGGCAGGTGAGGGGAAAGAGGAATTGGAGGAAAGTGTTCTAAACGTACAAACTTCTAGTTACAAGAAAAATAAATACTAAGGATGTAATAACACCAGAAGACTGTAGCTAACACTGCTTTATGATATATGGGAAAATTGTTAGGACAGTAAATCCTAAAAGTTTTTATCACAAGGAGAAATTTTTTCCTTTCTCTTTTCTTTTCTTATTATTGTATCTATACAAGAAGATGGACATTAGCTGAACCTATTACACATATTTCACAATATATGTAAATCAAATCATCAGGCTGTATGCTTTAAATTTATACAGTAATGTATGTCAATTATTTCTCAATAAAACTGGAAAAAATTGGACTTCCCCCCTCCCCTACATCCTGTGTGAACAGCTATTTCACCTCCTCGTGCTTCAGTTTCTTCATCTGTAAATTGGGATAAAAATCATTCCTATTTCCCAGGGCTGTTGCAAGTATTAAATGAGTTAAATATATGTGAAATGCCTACCTCTGTGCCTGGAACATAGTAAGTGCTAATCCACATTCAAACCATCTACTTACATCAAGTGAATTTTGTAAAGTTTAAAAAATGTTCGGGTTCCACTGGGGAAACACTGGGTTCTTTGCCATTACTCCCTGTGTTTCAAGAGATGAAGCTATACATTTCCACAAGGACCTAGCCCCTGGTGTGTGAATAGAGCCAACAAAGTTCTCTGCTACCTCCTACCTTTTTGAGCTGAAGAGTGGCTACAGAGTGGCTTCACTCCAGGCAGGCTTTGGGGAAGTGGATGGCAGAGAAGAACTGATGGGATCACCCAACAGGCATATATTCCCAAGAGGCTCATTCCTTCCTCCTCCAGACAGAGAGGAAACAGTATCCTGCTGCCTTCAGCTGCTCTGGAAGCAGCCACTGGGCTGTCCCTTCCAGGATGCCAATGATGTTGTCCTGGTCCCTGCTGAGAATGGCCTGGTGGCAGGGGCTCGACCCTGTCTGTTCAGGGGCTAAAGGAATGTGCTCAACAGTGAGCAATCCCCCAAACCCTTCAAATATTCCAGATGAAGATCAACTCCATCCAAACTTCCCTCGTATTTCACCTAGAATTGGCTCTCACCTGACAGGGTTGTAATTCTTTTCAATGTCCAATCAGAATGTATTTCGGGCAGGGGATTAAGTGACTATAACCCTGCTGACAGGGCTGGAGGAATGGCTATTTTTGTACTAGCCACAGAACTGACCCAGCAGAGGGCCTGCTTCTCCTGCCATCATCTAGAAGGAGAGTTCAACTAGCATGCTGCTGCTAGACTCACACCAACAGCAAGTGGAAGCCCTGAACACTGCCTCTTCACAACCAAAGGGCCAATGACCACAAGTGCCAGGAAATATTGAACATCAGAGAGGCCCTGCTGGTCACCACTGCACTGGGTTTTCTGCTGCAGAAGAAGCAGACATGGCATGGTCTCTGTCCCTTTTCTCTATTCCAAGTCTCACAAGAGTGTGGATAAGTGGCTGAAACATAAATCACATCAGAATTTGAGCTGCAAGTGCATTTGAGAAATGCCAAGCTTGCCTTCTGGCTTCTGCAACATTGGGGGAGGGGGGCTGGAAAGCATACATTTCCCCACCTTTTACCCACCAACTACTGAAACTCCCACTGTAGCCTGGCCATAGATTTGCATATTGCATCCTCTTTGCCTTAGTGCAGTCTACTTCCTGTTTAGACTAGCATTTGTTCTTGGGTTTAGGGACCAGGAAGAGGTCTGTAAAGGCATGTTTTCCTTTAGTGAAGTCAGGAGAACATTGCTTCCATTTTCTCTCAGAAAGCACAGTCAGGCCTCTTGGAGTCTTACTTTCAAGAGCCATACCTTTAAAAACATATCTTTCAAAGAGAGATATTGCCATCCCCAATAAGAATTCTGGAAATTAAAAGATTTTCCACCTTATTACAGGGATAATTACTCTGTTCTTCTTTTATTTGCAAGGAATTGAAACTCAAAAAAAGTTATTTAAGCAGAGAAAGGAATTTATTGGGTCATAAAACTAAAGTCTAATGTAACCTCCAGGTATGGCTGTATCCAGATGCTCCAATGATGTCATCAGCTCTCTTTCTTTTCTCTGTTTCTTTGCTTTCTTCTTCACTGTTCAGGAAAATATTTCTATCTTAGTTTGGGCTGCTGTAACAAAACTAGCATAGACCGGGTGGCTTAAATAACAGCTCTAAAGGTTAGAAAGTCCAAGACCAGAATGCTGGCAGATCTGGTGTCTGGTGGAAGACTGCCTGCTTCCTGGTTTGCAGATGGCCATCTTCTCCTTGTAGCCCCACATAACAGAAAGCAGAGAGAGAAGCAAGCTCTCCTGTCTTTACTTATTTGAGCAGTAATCCCATCACGAGGTCTTAACACTCAACACCTAATTATTTCCCTAAATCTTTACCTCCTAACACTTTCACTTTGGGGGTTAGGATTTCAACACATGAATCTTGGGAGATACAAGCATTTAGTCCATAATCACTCCCCAAGGCAGTGGAAAGTGGTCTTTATCAACCTGTTTCCATTTCACTGGGTAATTATCTTGCCAGAAAGAATATGACCCTTTCTCAATAGTTTTTAGCAAAGTCCCAGAGCTGATTCTTATTGGCCCAGCTTAGGTCATCACCCCTAAATTAATCACTGATTGACTGGGTATGGACCATGCACTCGCCTCTCTGAAGGTGTACTAGAGCTGTGATGGGCTGCATCTGAACCACCTGCACTGAGGATAACAGAAGGCTGTCACAGTGGCCACCCATCATCATCTCCCTGACAATTCTCAGCCACCATCCTACTCACGGCACTGAGGAGGGGTCCAGTGTCCGCCCTCAGTGCTCTGTTTTTTCTTGGCACACCATGGACAGGGGACGTGGACCCCTGCCTCACAGGTTGCTGTGGGCAGCCCAAGAAGATCAGAGGTACAGTTCCCCAAGACCCTTTATAGACTTGGGACTTAGCCTATTCTTCGCTTTCCACTCCCTCCTCTGTGTTACCTCTACTATTTTACCCACAACAGCTAGAAAGATGCCTGGTTACCACATCAGAGGCAGGAGCTCAGGGGTCATGACCATGCAGAAGCTTTAAACACATGGCTTCCTCTGACCTGTCTCCAATGATAGCTTGCAGCATGGTTATGCCCAGCAGGGGTATGATATACTATCACAGTGCTGAAAGTTACTGAAAACCTCCCCTTGTGTCTAAGTTGGGCCTGGAGAAAACTTCCCAACACCTTTGGCTTCTTCTTCACCGTCCATCACACAGTGGTCAGGATGCTAAGTCCAAAATGTGGGCATGACCTCATTCTGGGCTCTGGACTTCCGGTTTCTCCAGTGCCATGGACCATAGGCCAGCTATAGGCCTGAACCTATGTTCCAAATTCACCCATGGGATACCAGCTACTTGCTAGAAATACAGAAAGACAGGCCCTTCCTGCGTCTGGGCCTCTGTACATCTCACGCCATCACCTTGGAGCCCCTGACAGAAGCCTAATAGCACCTCCTTTAAGGCCCAGTAGCACCTCCCCTGACTTTTCTTCCTCTTGTCTTCCCCTTGTCTATTCTTCCCCAGCATTTGCTCCTGTTTCACTCTGGATAAAAAACACATCCTGAATTAGTGGCTTAAGATGACAACAATCATTTTATTATCTCGTATGGGCAGCATTCAGTGGGCAGGTCTGGCTCTGTTACAGAACAGGTCCAAGAAGGGGTATGATATACTATCACCGAAAGGACCTCCCGCTAGTTTCGCTATGCCACCCCACCAGAGGGAAGATGTCTTTCACTGCCAGAGATTTTTGAAAAGGAAAGGAAATATTTATTTAAAGCTATACAAACTTAAAGTAGTGACCCAATGTCTTCATTAAAATCCCAAAGTCCCTTAAAACACCCACAAACACACACAGTCTTTCCTTCTCCCTCTGCCCAGTCTGGGGTACCGTATCTCAGGAATAGAAGTAGTAGTCTGTGATTTAGTCTCCAGGCACCATCAGCTATATTGCCTCTAGAATCTCCAGCTAATCCAAAGCCATGTGGCACCTTCTTATGGCCCACCAGCAAGAGTCCTTTCACCCCTTTTCTTCCAGGCAAAGTCTCTCCTGATTCCTAAGCCACGTGGCAAAAGGGAGCACCCCAAAGCCATGTGGTCCTCACTCTTGCCAAAGCTGTGAGGGTCCCCACTTTGCCAAAACTGTGTGGTTCTCTCCTCGCATGGCTGCCGAGTCTGGGTTTAAATCCCTGCACCAACCTTCCTCTGCACCCCCATTTCCGACTCCTACATTCAGTTACACCTACCAGCATTCCTGTATTATTCCAGGTTTACTGGGCTGCCATCATAAGTCTGGGCAGGTGTGACCTCATGTTATAGAGTCAATCTTCTCCAAGCTCTCACGCAAGCACTGTAACCAGGGGGAGCTGCCCCCCACAATTACATCTTGGGTGGAAGTCACTTCCATCTCTCTGGCTCAAAGCATGGCCACAACTATTTAACATATCTATGCAACCAGTTAAATGTTATAGATATGTTAAATGACCATGCCAGAGTTTAGCTGCAAAGCTGTTGCTGTACAAAATAGTTCTGCATGTCCCTACTCTATGTGTCCCTTCTCCTAACTCACACCTGTGGAGGGGAGGGGTGAGGACGTTCTATATATCTTTCTAATATTTTCTGGACACATTGAGTTCTGGACCCCATTCCAAGTCCCTATTTTGGCCCCCACTCTGGGCTGCACCCTATTACAGTTCAAGATCTCTCATGCAGTGGCTGTCAGATGGAGAAGCAGGAGCTGGGGAGCAGGGGCTAGGGGAGCAGGAGCTAGGGGAGCAGGAGGCTGGCTATGTCTCTCTGTGTGGTCTCAAGGCCTCTCCCTGTATCCCTGTACCAGGGCTAGTTGGGCCTTCTGTCAGCATGTGGCCTCAGGGAACTGGACTGCCTGTCTGTCTGGGGGCTTAGGACTCCAAGGAGCCAGGCAGATGTTGCAGCACCTTTCATGATCTTGTCTGGGAAGCTATTGAGCATCATTGCCACTTTTGGTCAAAATAGCTGCAAAAACCCAAATCAGCCTCTTGCAGGAAGAGCTGGTAGAAAACAAGGTATTGTAAGGCATGTCTGTACAAGTAAGAGGGAGGGGACTTGTCTCTGGGGCCCTCAGTAGCACCTAGCATGGAGTCAGGCCCAGATGTGCTCAGAGGACTCTGTTTTTCTCTGAGGAAATTAAAAAAAAAAACTACCTCAGTCAAGGGTAATTCACATCCTCATGGCACTTCAGGGTCAAAGGTGCCTTCTATGAACCCCTTCTGCCCTCCCCTGACCTGGCATAAGGCTGACCCTCTATAGCCTTGGGAAGCAGAGCTGGCAGGAGTATCCTTAATGTCACTCCAGGGTAGCTATTCTTTCTCTAAGGAGACCAGAGAGAGCCCTTGTGGTTCCCGGTTGTGGTGGGAACACAGAGGACTTGAACTTGCCAGCTGAGAATCTCAGCCCCACTGCTTTGGAGCTGGAAGACCCTGACACTCAACTTAACCTGAGTCTCTATTTTTGTACTTGTAAAATGGACATAATAATTCCCTCCTCTCAGAGCCACAACCAGGATAGATGGAGAGAACAGATGAGAAAATGCTTGGCTAGGGAGTTCCCACCTAGAGCCCCTTTTCCCCAGCCTCATGAAGGCTTTAATGAGAGCTGACTGTTCTTTGGGATTTTTAATTAATTGTTCCAGTCCCCCAGCCCAGTGCCAACAGATTTAACCCTTCCTTGGCAGGAAGTAGAGTGTGGATTGCTGTGGGTGCAAGCACCTGAAGTGGAGGATTTCTGCTGGTGAAAGAGCTGACTGGGTGGTTTTAGAGCAGCTGCATCTAGGCTGCTCTGGGGTTATTGAGCCTCCACATCCTCAGCAGAATCAGGGCAGCCAGAGGTTACCCTGGACCTAATTGAAAATTCTCAGGAGAATGAGGTAAGGGGGCTGCTGCTTGCCAGCCCCACCAGCTCGGCCAACACCAGCCAACACCAGGTATCCCTCCGGGTATCTCCAGATTTCTTTCAAACAGCCCTCAAGGTACATTCTAGGCAACACTCCAAGTATCTTCCAGATATCCTTCAGGTAATCCTTCAGCTATTTCTCCAGGTAACCCTTCAGGTATACTCTAGGTACCCCTCCAGGTGCCATGCAAACACCCTGACTATTTGTTCCTAAGAACTGAGGCTTTGCCTACTGCACCATTCAATTTTTGCCACTTTGAGCCTTGGACTTTGCTGCTCTTCTCCCCAGAGTCTCTCTCCTGGCTGTCACAGCAGAGCTGTCTACTTTAACACCTCTGGGTCTCCATGTAAGTGTCTTCTCCTTGAGGGAGACTCTTTTGTTCACCCTGGGCTGCTCCTCTGTGCTTCTTGGCCTCCAGGGTCCTGATCCTATCTTCTGCAGCCCTCAGTATGGGAAGCTGTCCCTTATTTGGTGTTTCATTGTCCTTGCTCACTAATTGTCTGCCTTATGGAGGTACGGCCAGTGGGTAACCCCATTGACCTTGCAGCAGGCTTCTCAGGAGGGCCCTGGCCCAGCTTGCAGGAATGGAGGAAGCAGGAACAAGCACAGGACTCTGAGCGGCTCAGGGCCTGGAGCCAGAGTGGCCCCCAGAGCTGTTCTAAGTCAGGGAGGTGGCTAGGCCTTGATGCATCTGTATGAGACAGTGGCAGGGTGTGAGCTTGGAGGTGGAAGGCCTGTGTGATGGTGTCTGAAGCTGGGGTGACAATGAGAACACCTACTGACATCCCCCAGAAGCTGGGGGAGCACATTCATGTGGCCACCACAGAAGATAAGTATCTTGAACTATAAGTAGAACACAGTGCTCTATATGGTAGGAGCTTATTCACTTTATGGCAAATAAGTGACTGAATAAGATCCAGTTCATGAGAAGCACCCCAATTCTGAAATAGTTTTGCTGTCTGTGTCCCAGCCCCTGCTCTATGGAAAGTGACCACTGCTGTTGAGCCCAGACAGAACCTCTCCTGGGAACTGCATGTCCTTTCATATGTCTTCCTTACAACCCTCTATTCTGGATCACTGCTCTGCACTACAGATGAAGAGGTGGAGGCACAGGCTCACAATATGGTACTCCTGTGTTGCTGCCTTGCCTGTTCCCAATAGGCTGGACCCCACCCCTCCTCCAACCTTCAGATTTGGATCCCGACCGAGGTCTGGTCTGGACCTCTCCAGTCTGTTGCTGATTAACTGGGGCAGGAATTCCTGTACACAGCTGGTCACATCTTGGGTGCTTTGTCTGTCTCCCCAGAACCCTTGTGCTTGTGTCTGTGGCATACAGCAGCATCTTTTACTGTCCAAACCTCCAGGAAACCCCTTGCCCCACTTGGCCGCTGGGAGTCACACCAAGAAATATTTAAGCAGCCCCACACATTTACTGAACATTTACTATGTGCCAGCTACTCTCTTTACATTCAGTGCTACATGCAGCCCTTATAGCAGCAGCTTTTCCTGAGCCTGCTGGTGCAGAGCCTGCATTCTTCACCAATCATCCCCAAAGCATAGCATTGCCTAGTCCCTTGCTCTGCAGCAGCAAAGAGAGCCTGGTCCCTTTAGATCACAGAATCATTATCATTCCTCCAAGTTTCCCAAAGTTCCAGCCCCATATCCCTCTGTAGTCATCCTGGGCCCACCTCTCTGACCATGCTGGACCTTGAGCCATACAGGTGAGTAGGGAGTCCCTGTCTGTGTGGTGTCATAGTCTTGTTGGGGGAGTCTGAGTCACCTCTTTAGGATGACTCTCCCAACAGAGAAGGCATGGGAGTACAGGAGCTAGAGGGCAGGATGTGCCAAGAAAATGAGTGTCAGAGGTGGGAAAGATGGCTGTTCACAGGGTGCATTCAATACTTGGGTCAAGTGGATTGGAGTCAAGTGGGATGGTCCTACACAGGGGCAATGGCCACCTGGACCAGCTCCCCTTCAGAGCCTCTGGAATCCTCTGGGGTCTGGCCTTCTCTCAGAGCCTCTTTGCCACAGCTATGAGCTTCACTTTCTATGCCTTCTGCCTAGAATGTTCTCCCTCCCACCCCCCATACTCAACCCCCATATCTTTGCCCAGTTAATTGTGTCTTTGGGTTTGAGCTTCAACCACACCTGCTCAATGAAGGCTTCTCTGGCCCCTGTCACTCCTGCTTCTCACTCTGCCCCTGCCTTCCAGGCAGTTGATTGCCAACATATGTTCACTGCTGTAGGCCCCATGCCTCCTGGAGTTCCTGGAACACAGAAGTTACTCAGCAAATACTTGTCACATAAGTGGATGAATGGTTATGAGTGAATGAATTAATAAATCACAGTTTGTATGATGATTTGATTGATGCGTGGGTCCCAGGTCAGATTGTAAGATCCATGAGAGTTGGGTCTCATTGTTTTCTCTTCATTATGTCCTCAGTACTTAACAAGGTGTCTGGACTCTAGTAGGGACTTGGTAAATATATGATGAAATTGTATTTTAATGTGTTAATAATTATTTCTTGGGTCATTGTAATTCCTATATGACCTGCAGCTCATTTCTGGACCATGAGGCATTTGTCCCTGCACAGCAGGGGTGGGGTTAGGTGAGGTAAACAAGAATTAATCTTGCCTTTTTCATTTCAGGAGCCTGGTATGCTGTTTATCTAAAGCCCTGAGACTTTCAAAGCTTCTGATAGATTTGAAAGAACACATGATCATCCAGGGACAGTTTTTCTTTCCCTAGAGGAAACCATTTTCCAGGGATGGAGAAGGCACAAAGAGAGCATGTCAGGTAGCTTTTGCTGCATAAAAAAACCATACCAAAACTCAGTGTCATAACTCAGCAAATTTATTTGTCATTGATCTGTGGGTTGGCTGGGTGGTTCTTCTGGTCTTTGCTGGCTCAGCTGGGATTGGATCATCTACAACAGCATAACCTACACTTCTGGACCTTTGCTGAGAAGCCTGGGATGGCTGGGGCTTTACTCATTCAAAAGGAGGTTGGCCCAGCTTCTTTCCATGGTGGGCTCAGAGAAGTAAGAGGGACAAATGCTTTCCAGCCTCTTTGCATAATGTTTGCTGGTGTCCTCTTGGCCAAAGCAGGTCACACAGCCAAGCCCAGGCTCAACAGTACCACTTCCTCCTGATTGGAAGAGCACAAAATCACATTGCAGGGATTGAACATATGGGGATGAAGTGCATTTATGTCTATTTTTTTTTTTTGCCATTTACCCCAGGAAGAGGAAAAGAAGTTGATTGATATGTTCTAATGTCCTTGAGAAGTAGCTCCATGTCCTGCCACCATCTTCTAGGCTGAGTTGTGGGAGCAGGAATGAGAGAAGTCACAGAAGGACAGGGGGAATTCAGAAAGATACCCATTTTTGCAGCACTCCACAGAAGGTAGCATCATTCCAGAATGGCAGAGAAGGGGGTGTTCAGGAAGAGGTCCCAGTACCCATCCATAGGATTAAAACATGGTGAGAGGGGCTGGACTCTAGAGATGGGATGAGGAGGATGCAGAGCCATCTGAGACCAAGGTATGGAGACAACCCAGTAGATGCCAGTGTGGGCAAATGATGATGCAGGACTGGACACTTCCCAGGCCCCAAGTGCTTTGGCACTCCTCCATCCTGAAAGGAGGAGATCCAGAAAGAGGTCTAGAATATTGGGTGAATGCTTGATCAATCAAGTATAAGGAGTCTTGACAGCCTACAATGAGAGGGCGTGGTCTGGGATATCATTTTCACATTAAGAAATACAGTCACAAATTGATTGAAATTTTGCAGGATATTTATGTTACTGAACATCAGGCGGGGTCCTGCTGCCCACCACCACTGTCTATGCACAACTCCAGGGAAAAATGTTTGTTGATAAAGGAAGGAGATCTTTATTCAAAAGCAACACAGGCAGATTAAGCACATACCCCCTCCACCATCCCCCCTGACTCCATAACACTGGAAATGACAGATATCTTTCTCTGTCCCATTTCCTATCATCCATCCTCTCTCATAAATCTAGAATAGCTGTGGAAAGAATGACAACTGAGTGTCAAATGTGAAGCAGACATTTAGAGGAAGACATGAGAATCAGAATGCAGAAGGGGTTAGATTAATGAAGAACCCAAATATGTTGTTCTAGGTGTAATGGATCTTAGGGTCATCTTAAACCAGGGGTCATAGACATAGAACTGGGTTTGGTAGGGAGCTGAGGATTTTGTTGAGGTATGTGGATGCAAAAATTAGGTTCTGAGTAGTTGGCAGGAGCTCCTTCCTCCATCCCCACCATGGGTCAAGAAGAGAGGCCCTTGGGGATTTCCCTCATTCTAGAGCAGTGGAGTGGCTGTTTGAAAGTGCTCAGATGATGGGGGTGGTGCAGGAGAAATGGAAGACAAGATATGGGGGTACCTGGAAGTCATGCAAAGCTGTCATAGTAAACAGAAGCAGCATCTACCAACTGGGCAAAATTGTTATATGAACAGTCATTCAAGAATCATGGAAGCTGTGAGGGAAGCTCTCACCCAATAAGGCAGCATAGCACTCAAGAGCCGAAGAGCAAACACCCGAAGAGATGCAGTTAGTAAGTCAAAAAGAAGAGCTTAAAAATGGAATTCATGTCTTCAAAATAATAAGGACAAAATTATAGTAGCATGAAGACATGCAACTATAGATCTTGGAACTATAATCATTGAGGTTAAAGTTTAGTAGATGGGCTGTATGGTGAATGGACACCTCTGAAGGTGACTTTACAAACAGGAAGTTGGAGCTGAACACTGCTTGCATTGAGCTACTGAAGAGATGGCAAGAATTAAAGAATTTTTTCCTTTTACTAAGTACATTAATAAGCATTCTAGATAGGATGTGGCAAAATTATGATTCAGGATGGCTGGTCAGATTATGAGTCACATCTATAATATACTCCAAAGGACTGTGCATTGTTCAGAGACCTGAGATTTGGGGTGGCAGGCAATAATTAAATGCAATTTTGGATTATTTCCCTTTGGAGAGAGGAGTTCATTTTGGATTTATATGGGATAAAAGTATAATTTAAACAGGGAATTAAATTGAGAATTTTATCTGTAGTGAGAAGCATGTATTTCTCTTCTGAGCAGCCAACAGGTAGATTGTAGTGGGCTTTTGCAGCTCTGGTTTTTGTCTTTTCAAATTGCTTGCTGTCTCTCTCTCTCTTTTGGTAGCAATAGTACCTCTTGCCTGAGGAATCTTCCCCCATCCTATGTGGTTCTGATGAACCTGCCAAACTATGCCCGTACCCTCCTCTGACCTGCTACACATAATCATTGGGATAGTCGCCATGACCCTGGCTGGAAGGTTAATGACAGCCTATGGCCTGGTGGGTAACTGACTCAGTATTTGGAATGCAAGCCAAAATGGACCACCAACAATTCTCTCTGGAAAAAAATATGTGAATATGGCAAGATGGGAGTATTTTTCCTGCTGGAATTATATTCATATGTCAAGGGCTGCCAGTGGCCATTCTTCCTGATCCTTAAAACATTTCTGCCTAGAGAATGGAGTAGACAGAGACAGGCAGACACTCAGGTGGACTGGAAAATAAAAAGTGTTAGTGTTATGGAGGCTTTGGAACTACCTGTGCTGGAGGTAGAACCATTGCAAGGCAGTCTGGTTGATGAGGGGAAATAAAGCAAAACTTTTTGCTTTAAACCAGTTTGAGTTGCATGATCTCTTGTGCCAGGTAACATTCTGATATAGGATATTTGGAAATCAGGATGTATTTTGATATTAATATTATATCAATATCATCAGAATTCTCATCTTGAATTTTCTAGGTAGATATTTACATCATCTACAAAGATTTGTAGTTTCAGTTTTTCCTTCCAATATTTATATCTTGTCTTTTTTCCTATTTATTGCTATATCTATAATCCCCAGGAAAATGTTAAGTAATAATGTTAAGTGTGGGCATCTTTGTTTCTGCTATTAATTCACTCATTATTTATCCACCATTTGCTGGGTGGCAGAAATCCCTCTGGGTCATGGAAATGTAAATGTGACTAAGATGGACTTAAATGCATCACAAATTTTTGAAGAGAAATACTAAAGAGTGAAAAGATTATCAATAAAACTGGATGTAGCTCTACCTACCTTGAAGAACAAGATAATTCTTCCCTGAAGAACTTCCCAATAAAGTGCAGTAAAATCAAACAAAAAATGAACTGTGTCTTTCATCATAAAAAGATCTTTGTTATTTATCTTAAAATATATTTTTAATTTTATAATTATAGTAGCTATATAATGTTATAATAGGCATTTATATAGCTTATGAAGTGATACCCCTGCATAAGTTTATACCAATATTCCCTATGCTGTATTTTACATCCCTGCAACTAGATTTATAACTGGCAATTTGTACATCTTTTTTAAATTTTTATTTATTTATTTTTTAAATTTTATTTTAATTGCTATTTAAGTACAGTTTTCTGTCCTTTAATACCGTCCCACTCCA
>PVKM010011287.1:0-33502 GCA_004027735.1 Carollia perspicillata
GTAATATAATTGCATGAAGACATGTATTTTTGTCTATTTTGTTCAGCAGTAGATTTGCAAGACCTAGAAAAATGCTTCCACATCATAGACTCTTGGTAAATATTTATTGAATCAATATTGAATTGATGAGTGAGACAATTTGAAGAAGTGAGTAGTTAACAGTGACTACATCAGAGAAGGGGAGAATTAGGAGGAAAATCCCCTCTGGCTATTTGTGGCATGTGTGCACCACTGTGAGTTAAGAATTCACATTAGTGATGTGTGTGTGCCACCATATGTAAGGTTTAATGGCTTTAAGTTAATTACTTCCCTTGCTAATAAAGCACAAACACCTTTGGGTCAAGGAATCAGTGACCTAGTATTTTTCTCCTGTTAATAGCCTCTAGTCCTATTTATTCAGACAGAAACAATTTCAGATTAAGTGTCCTCCATGTTTAACAAATACTTGTCAAATAGATGAGTGAAAAATGTATTCGTTTACTGAGGTTCCCGATAAAATATGTACCAAAGTTTTCTCAATAGCAGAAGAGAGTTTTCAGATTACTTACCTAGAGTTATTATCTTGTTATTTTAATTAGTTGTACTTATACTAGGATGGGGATAAATATATTCAAAAGTCCCTTCTGAAATTAAAGAAAATCTACAACAACATCTAAAATAATCTTATGATGCCACATTTTTAAGGAATAAAAATGTTCTTGATTTATTGATGCCGGTGTGGTGATTCTCCTCCAAAACTGACAGCTCCTCCTCTCTTCTTACATGCCTTCTCATCGCCTCCACGTCAGGGGCAATGCTCACTGTGTCTCCTTCAGTGAGGTCATCGACTCTTACAATGTAACGGTGACCTAAATTGGATTACCCACACACCCACACAGACTCGCACAAACTATCTCACCAGTTTTGACCTTTTTCCCGTGTCTGGTTCTGCATATTTAGTTGCGCAATAACTCAAATATGTTTGAAACCAATTTCCAAATAGAATTTCAAAACAGTTCCATTATGTCCTAAGAATTTATTATTTCTTTTAATGATTTAATTTTCTTAGTCTCTCGAGCTTAAAACCATATCACCTTTATCTCCGTGATTCGTTTTGCCATCTACCTGCAATTAACCACTAAATCCCACTGGCGACTTCCCTAATCTCTTGAATTGGTCTCTTCTGTTCCGTTCCCATTATCCCCTCTCTCATTATCTCTCAGCCGAACTATCATAATTGCCACTTAATTGATCTTCAGACTCTCTCTACTTTAATTTAGTGTCTTACTGCAGATTAATCTTCCTAATGCACAACTCTAAATACATCACCTTTATAGTCATAAAATCTAGTGGCTCCCCATTACCAAGAGGACTAAATATAAACTATTTTGTTTGTCATTCATGACCTTTGTCTGAATCTTGCATAACATGCACTAATTTACAGCCAAAGTAGTTATTTCCCAAATAAACTCCAATTTTTTTCTGCCTCTGTTTCTTTGACTATATTTCTATCTAGGATGTCCCTTTTCCACAGCCCTTTTCCCATCCTTGCCCATAAAAATAACCTCATCCCCCAACACACGGCATGAACGCCACAGCCTTCCTCCAGGAGACTTTCTGACTCACACTTTCATCATATTGCGGCCTCTCTCTTTTCTGAATATCTACGTTGTGTTAACGCTTCTCACAGAACAATTATCACTCGTTTGTTTATATTGTGAAGCTTTCTATACTTATTGGCTCTTCCCTTTAGGACAGAAACCAGCTTAAATCTATTCACATTCTTCTATTTCTCACTAATAAAATATGGCACAGTATTTTGTACACTGTAAAGCTTCCTAAGCATGTGTTCAATTAACTTTAAGGGCTTTTTGCAGTAATTCTGAAGAATTAGCTATACCCTTTCTATGTTGTCTGAAACAGCCATGTTTCAGCCAGATGTTACCTAGGTGTCACTGGTTCAGAGAAGGACATTAGAGTCACAGTGTATGGCAGTGTTGACCATGAACATTTTAAAGATGGACGCCATGTTTTCTGCTTCCTTTATGCACATCTCATAGGAGCTAATATAATGCCATCATGTTTTGACTAATACATTCTTCTCACATGAATGAATCCCAATATTTGTATTCAAAATTCGTCCCATTAAAACAAAGAATTCATTATTTTAAAATCAGCTTATCAAAGGTTTAAATACCCGCATTTGGTTTTTAATTCTCTAATGAGAAACAATAAAAATCACAACAAATTTCAGCATCTAAATCTTTATAAACAACTTCTGGGTGGTAAGTGTGCAGAAGCCCACATCTCTGACATTTCTCTGTCCGTGATTTCTTTGTCTTGTGTTATCCTGCTGCATGTGAGGCATCTGCTTCATAACGACAGTCCGAGGATGCTGCCTGACCCTTCAGGAAAGACTGATCTGCATTCTGTCTACTGTGTTTCTTAAAGCAAATGAGTACTTTAGGCATTTTAGATTTTGGAAAGCAGAAGTTCACACTAACAGCATTTTTCAATAGAAGAGTTTAAGAGACAACACATATTGCTGTCTTTTTGAATTCAAGTTACAGACTTACTAAATACTTTAAACTATAAAAATCTCTATTTCAGAGCTTCCCACCATTCCTGATTCCATGCGATGGAGGTGGGGTAGTACGAAACCATAAAAAATTGAAAATCTCTACAGTTGTCCAGTGTCACTAAGTGAAGAAAAGTTATTGGATAAAGCATCTCAGTCACCTGTGATGGCTGCAGGACTGGATAGTTCCGTGAAACTCTTGATGTACTGGAAAGTGACACACGCCCACTACAGAGCTGTGTAGGTAAAACTGCCGGTCTGTGGTGCGCAGGTAGAGCTCTCTCTGCCCCACTGGATGTCTCGGAAAAGAAGGGATAATTGGATTAAATAAGCATTAATGAATATAACATAGAAGAATAAAGCAGGGGCAATTCTACTCTACTCTTGTCTCAGAAGAATTATTTTCCCTTTTTGGCGTCACCCCTAAATAGATGAATATACATTGGCGAAACTTTTAACTTCTGTGGACCTCAATTTCTTCTCACGCAGCACAAGGAAAGTGAACTAACATGATCATTATGAGCCCTTCCTGCTTTCTTTCTGCTAGGGAGAAACAGACAATGAACTTTATTAGAAGCATAATTTCAGATAATGGTAAGTACTATGTAGAAAATAAAGCTAAAAGAATGACTGGGGTTGAGGAGTGACATCTAAGCTGAAACTAGCCATATGAAAATGGAGGGGAGAATGAGCTAGACAGAGAGAAGGGAAAATACAAAAGGCTGAAGGCAGGAAAAAAGCCATTGTGAGTGCTGGGAGAGTGATGAGAAATGACATTAGGGAGCTGAGTGTATCATGAAGGGTTTGGATTTTAGTTTAAGTCCATCGATAAAGGGAAGCCATGATGCGTTTGATGCTAAGAAGTGAAATGATCTGACTTAAACTTTAAGACAGCTGCCCGTGGCGCTATGTGGGGAACAGACTATAGAAAAGCAAGAGCAGAACAGGAAAGGGAGAAGGGCTAGGACGGTGATACGGAAAAGGGCTCCAGTCATGAGACAATGGTGAGAAACAATCAGACTTAAAAATAGGTTTAGGAGAGAAAAAACACGACTTGTTAATAGATTGAAGATGGGGCGTGAAGGATAAAAGAGGGCTAAAAACGCCTAGTTATCCATTTGATCAAATGCATAGTTGTATCTATAGATTTAGCTTAATGTATGGGCTTGGCTGTTAGTAATTTAAAACAATTCAGCTGGATAGGTGGCTGGATTTTAGCATAAACATCAAGGTTGCATTGAGATTCGGGAGACCTCAGCTTATAGATGGTACTTAAAACCATGAGCCTGGATAAAATCTCAAGTGCTCTCACATTCACCTTTTTATTATGTAGCTGCTGAAAATTGGATCAGGTACATTGAGTAATTCTTATTAAATTACTTGCCATGGCATTTTGAAGTTCTTTGTGCTGATTTAATGAAGTGATACAGATGGGGAGAGAAGCCATGAAATGGGCTACTGAAAATACATAGTTTTAGTTGTAGCTTAATTTAAGGCTTCGTTATTGTACTTTCTAACCATGCAGTGTTTTCCAGGCATGTCACCTAATGTTGTTCTTTATCAGACTGAAAAGGAAGACACAAGTTTTATCATCTAAATTTACTTTGATTGTGTCCCAATACCATTTAGTTTCTGATCTATCTAGAGCCAATTGATTTCCAATTAAGAGCAAAGTTTTCTTTTATTTTAAAACTATTTAATTAATTGTTTTAATTCCAAGCCTAACAGAGTTGCAGGAAAAGCTTCGTTTAAAGTTTATTCTTAACAGAAAAAAAATTGCAGATAGTAGAAACATAAAGAAACATAAGCTTTTGTTGTTAACAGTAAGTGCTTTCTCTTATAATAGAATGTAGTGTTTCATCTTTATTTCTTCTTTTTTACTGGGATTTTAAGATAAGCACAAGTCTGCTTTATATAAATAGTAGGAAAGACAAAAGGCTTATTTCTTTAACAGAAAAAGTTCTTATCAATCAATCAATCAATCAATCAATAATAATGTGTGTCTCAAACAAAAAAGGGTAGGCCAAAGGAGAGAATCAGGAAGTTCACATAATAAGATACATAGCTTTAATTTGTATATGCCGTATTTTGAATTTTTCAAGTGTTTCTTATTTTATAATAATAAATTCTAATTTTGAGAAATGTGCCACATAATTCTGTACACTACTGGTCTTTCATTCTGTTTGTTTAGCTACCTAAACTGTTTTTCTGAGTCTGCTTTGTTCTCTTAATTGAACTCTGGTTTTAATCCTGATCACAAAAACCCCTTCGTATCTAAGCAGAAGAAAAGTGAGGAAATGGAGGTAAGAAATATTGCTATTCTTCATTATCGACCACCAATTCTGAATTCTTTGCCCTCTTTGACCTTTTGAATACATTTTCTAAATCTTCTTTTTCATATCTCTTATTTTCCCAGTTCCTAATTGATTTACCTTTTGAATTTTTTCTGTATTTATTCTTATAGGCCCTTCTGCATCTCTCTACATATTAAAAAGGTCTAAGCTTTTCTTGAAATTACCTAAAGGTAACACATAATTAAGACTACCACTGAACATTAATTATTTTGAAAACATGCCTTAAAATATGGATTAGAAGAGTTTTTGAGAGTTTATACCAAGGAAAGAACTCTAAAAATGTCATTTTAGAAATGAAAACTGAGAGTTGAATCTATATAGATGTTGCTGCCAGCAAGTAACAGGAAAATTGCTCTTAGAATAAAAACATCTCTTTGAAGAATCCCTTAAATTGCTCTTAAATACCCAGAAGATAAGCTTTGGAACTCAGGAGCTAAGAAGTAAATTATGTTTTCCTCCAAAAGAAAAGCTTGATCAGAGTGAGTCTGTCAATCAGACTAATGCCTAGTTCGGAGAGGAAGCTGAGGCAGGCAGTGTCCTGGTGGAGGGCAAGGATTTAATGAAACAATTCTTCTCTTCACAAAGGCACTCACTTGAATGTTTTCTTTTTCTTTTTTAGTTAAATTCTCTTTTGATGTGCTTCTCCTCTTAGCTTTTATATTATCAGATCCAGCTTTGACAATTTCCAACTTTTTACCTATTTGGTGACTAATATATGCTATTATCAGCTTACTAATAGGATTCAACACTCTAGAATAGAGAGAGCAGCTAGTGCATAGAGATACATGGTAATGACAAAAGGCTTTACCAACTGCAGCTGCAAGATCAGGTCCAAGGATGGTCCTCCTGTGAACAGTAACAGGAAGATATGTTGAACCACATTTTGTTCTTTTACACCAAAGTAACCAATATCTAACACAGCTGATCCACTGCTACTTGGCACCTCACTTGCCAACATGGCGAGGCTCTGTCTGAATCATAATCCTGAACCGGACACCTCACCCATGCAGTAGAGGCAGCTGGACACCACCGTCCTTAGGTGGATACTATTCCTTTGAAGCAGAAGCCACCTTCCCATCAACCCAGCGTTTACCTACTTGACAGATCCAGACATTGGCAGCTAGTCTGAAATTCTTGAAGATGTGGTTTTCCTAAAAGGAGAAAGGGACAGTTTGGCTCTGTTAAAGAGCTACTCATCATGTCTCTTCCTCTGAAAGTCAGAGCGCAGACACAGTGCTGCATGGGTTCCTTGCTTGACAACAAACATTTTTCCAGGAAACTCTCAGTCTTTTGTCCCTTTGTCTTCCCCCCACCCCCTTTTTATTTTCAGGGTCATAAAGAAAGTGAGTTAGCACTTTCTTTGGGAAATACAGTTTCAAGAGGCATATCTTGATATAACAAACAAAAGCAGCAAAAGCAGTAGTTTCTTTTAGTTTGAAAAAAATTATTTATAAAGAAACTGTATCAAATTAAATCTCTACCATCTGACTCTCAGATAATAACCCATCAGAAAAACAGCTTTACCAAAAAAAAGATTGTTGATAAAGTATGTGGGCTGAAAAACCATGGGTAAAACACAAAATGTATCCATTTGATACAAAAGAGAAATAACCATTAACTTGAGCTATTTTCTTAAATCAGAAGAACCAGTTCGTCCATCAAAGTGCATTCTACTGCAAAGATACAAAAGTGGACTTTTGGGAAATACTTGAGAAATTAAAGAGACAAATCTGACTTCAATCAAGGCAAGAAATGTTTTATTATAACTTTGTGGATATCCATTATGTACTTCTGTACCCCAATATTTATATACTTAAAAAGATACTTATTTGAAATTTACCCAGGATTACACAGCCCCCCCCCACATAAAAACATAGACACCTTACATACTCAAATTGTAAAACATCATTTGAAAATTGAGTTTAAAACTGAATTTTCAGAGAATCAATAATAGTAAGTAAGGGACTAGATCTTTCAATCAGTAAAATCTACAGGATCTCATTTGGTGCCCAGCTTTTAGAGTTTTGACAATTGAACTGTTCCTTCGCCCACCTAAGCCGTTTCAGTTACAGTGGCCATCCCCAAATTTAATGGCTTAAAATAATGATACTCATTTATCTCACAATTTTTGTGGGTGAGGATTTCAGAAGAGGAGAGGCTGTGTGGTTCTGAGTCAAAGTGTTTCATAAGGTTGCAGCGAGATGGCTGTGGCTTGGTTATCTCCCAGGTTTCTGTAATCGCATACCATGCATCTGATCTGGGAGACTCAACCAGCGGGGTACAGAAACAGCAGGGCTCCTTGGGCATCTGTCTATATATTCTGTCCACATGATGTCTTCAGTATGGCCACTTCAGGGTAGCCAGATTTCTTGCATATTCAGTCAGGACTCCCAAGGTGTGCGTTCTGAGAAGTAGGAGCCATACAGAATCTGCATCAGCTTTTGTGGCCTTGCCTTTTATCACCTTTAGTGATAGATAGGGTCAGCTAAAAACTTCTGCTCAGGTTCAGGGAAAAGGAACATAGATGTCACTACTTAATAGAGGAGGTTCAATGTCATATTGTAAGAATGTGGCATGGCTGACATATTGATGAGTTCAACCTCAAATAATATGATCTGCCACACCAACAAAAGTCTGACTGACCCACACTCAGATCTTTTCCTGTACAATGATGTGTAAGATAATAATGATAAAAGATATAGGCTCACATGACAGCTTTCCACATTAACTGTATCTTTCCCATTTATACCTTGAGTTCTTATGTTCCTTAATTTTTTTCAGTTCAACAGATACTTATCGAATGCCTTACTGTAATAAGCAGTATTCAAGGTGGTGAGAGGAAGTTGTGGGCACGAAGACATAACGCTGGCCCTCTCTGAACACATTGTGTATGTACACACCCGAACTGTATTTTTAATAGTTTGTGTGTAAGACAAATCTTCAACATGAGTAGCATGTTTCAATTTTAAAATAGGAACTCGTAAGAAGCTAAGTATTATATGACTCTAATAAGAAAGAAAACTGGACAGCACCGTTTTGAGTTCAAAGACAGGTAAGAGAAGATAGACTGATTTTCTCTGTGGTTTAGAAATTTTGAAATAATCCAAACATGTTCTAAAGAGAACAAAGGGAAGTTTTTGGACCATAGAAGCAATGTTCTAAAAGACCCTTAGGTCAGTCCTCTAAGGGAACTTATTGGAAACAACACATTCATTTAATTATGTGAATATAAACCTCACCTGAGTGTTTCAGTATATAACCTGTAGGTTTGTGTGTGTGTGTGTGTGTGTATAAGTTTGCCCATTACCCTAGATCATTTTTTGAAGGTCAGAACAGCATCAACAACACTGCCAGAAGGCGGTATTTATTGCATAAAAATAAGGTAAAATTATATGACACAACCTCAGCTAATTATTATTAAAATATATTTTTTAATCTGAGGCCAAAGTCATCTTTTTCATTTTACATTCTGGTGTACAATCTTAACAAAACAAGTCATAAAATTTCAGTGTTTATAGGAACTTTAAAAATTACCTAGCTCCCAGCCATCTCCCATGTTTTGATCTCCTCCACAGACTGCCTCACAAAGTCCTCCGGTTTCTCCTTAAACTCCAGTGAAAGGGCAGCAAAGCATGGCTGCCTATATCTGGCAGCATGGTGCTTATTTCATTTTTGGTGTCTTTGCAAACACACCAGTTCTCCTCATTTGTAAATTATGTATTTAAAAATTTGCCTACTCACAAAAATGTATATGTAACCCCCCAAATCAATACTCATAGCATTTTCACAGTCTTTCACAGACATGAGTAAAGTGGCAAAAATTTGAATTTCAGGATGTGCACATTCCCAGCTGAGGGATAAGGTGGTGCTCCATCTTCTTGTTTCAAATTTCATACTGCAAACACCTGTCCTCTGGGGGGTCTGCTTAGTGCCATGCTACTTGCATTTTTGTGTTTTTGTCGGTGGTGGTGGCAGTGGCAATTTTGTTTGAAATAGCTCCAAGCTTAATGCTGAAGGGCCGTCTGGTGTTCCTAAGCACAGGAACACTGAGCTGGACCTTGCAGAGGAAAAGACATTGGGTAATACTGGTTTAAGCATGAGTTGCAGACTTGTTGGACATGCATTTAGTGTTAATCAATAATATATATTAAATAATATATCTTTAAACAGAAACACACACAAAACAGTTATATATTAATCAGTTAACAAAAAGTCATTAATAGGGGCTTGCAGGAACCTCACCCTACATTTCTCATAGAAACAAAGAGTTAATATTCACTAATTCTGTCTTTGTGGCAACATCATAGAACATAACGCCTATGAATAATAAGAACCAACTGCACAAACAAGCATACTACAAACACCCAGTATGAGTGAGAATTGAGCTTTCCTTTCCTCTGTGTATGTTGTATTCTCCAACGACAATTTTGAACTTTTGATTCTCACTATAGAAAAAAAGTATTTTATGGTGTCACTTCTAATGTGGTCTGAGAAAATGTTAAATAATTACAAATCAGCCCTGGCTGGTGTGGCTCAGTGGATTGAGTGGCAGCTTGTGAACCAAAGGGTTGCTGGTTTGATTCCCAGTCAGGGTGCATGCCTGGATTGTGGGCCAGGTCCCCAGTGAGGAGTACGCAAGAGGTAACCACACATTGATGTTTCTCTCCCTCTCTTTTTCTCCCTTCCCCTCTCTAAAACAAAATAAATAAAATCTTTAAAGAAAGAAAGAAAGAGAAAGACAGCTGTCTTCCTCCCCTTCTGTAAATAAAATCCCTCCAGGAGCCATAGTACTGTAAATCTCAGCTTTTAAGACCCAACTACCTAGAGAGGTCCTTAACTTCGAGAGCTTCTTCCCATTTTGACATGTAAATCCCTATTGAGGTAGCCCTCCAATCTTCCAGGTACATTGGGGCTTACTTAACCTAGTGACCTGGTGAAGGCTCTAACCAGGTGGTCTTGAAAGACAAAACAAATCTGAGAAATTAACTTGGCAAATGACTACAGTGCTAATTTCATATGTGAAGATGCTTTTACATTCTAAGAGAATAGAAAACAAACACTCTCTAACTTTATAGCATTTACGTTTCTGTGGCCCAGGAGGCTAGAGCAGGAGCCTTGAGAAATCCAGGGAAGCTAGCCATGTTTCTCCCCAATTACTATGGTCTAGCCTCACCTGAACAATAAAAGAGTTAGGAGTCAGAAGAATTTGACAAAGGAGAGTGTACTTAAATGAAAATGGAACAGAAAACTAAAAAGGTAGCCTGCATACTGTGACGTTTTGGGGGCTTCAGACACACAGCCAAGGGTTTGACTTTGTAGTCATTCAAATACATCACAACAGTTTTGGAGGCCTTGTTATCCAAAGGTGTCTATGTATCGACCTACGTTTTCTAACATGTGCCCAATATATTCGAGTGTGAGGAGGGCTCAAGGCAGTAATAAGTCTGTAGTGACAAAAAGAAATTTCCTTGAAATACACTTCAAAAAAAATAATAACATAGTCTCTAGTAGAGGCTGTGGATTCTGACCCCTTGAAGTCTGACACAGTCATAGCAATGTAACTTAAAGTAACTGACCATCTGGACCTGGCAGTGTGTGCCCTAGGGGGACAGACATGTCCCCAGGCTTGGCTTCTGCTGTCACCATCACCACACTCTCCTCCAGTGATGACCTCTAGCAGTTGTCATTCAAACTGACTGTAAATTGGACTTGATATCTAAAAGACCAGGAGAAATTTAAAAATTTTCCCTTAAAAGACTAAAGTAAGGTTTTGTAAAGTAACGTAAGGTTTAAACTGAGGTTATGCTATTACTTCATTAAGTGAAATAGAATGGAGGTTGAAATATCAGCTGTAAAATCTTTAAAAATGGAAATTCTAATCCAGTTTTAAAGGGGGAGTCTGAGATTTTCTTGAGGAAACAGTTTTATGCATGCAAATCTTTTGTGTTTAGTGCACCAAAGATTCTTCCTGCTATAAACACAAAGTCTAGCAGAACAGAAAATAAAAGAACATGAATTTTTATACATGGCTTTTGTCTTTTCTTCTTGAATTTAGTTCATCAGCACAGAGTCACAGGGTCGCTTTTAAAGCTTTAACATTGCACTTTGAAGTTGGACTTGCTGATGGAAATGATAAAATGATAAAAATAATGTATTTCTCCTATGAAATCTATATCCTCAAAAATTAAAGTAAATAAACAGGAACTGTATTTTTATAATAATTGTTCATGTTATTATGGCATTTCACAACATACTTGTTTTTTCCTCACCTGTAATTTAGTGTGACATCTGGGAATAACTATCTGAAGCGTGCCACATATAATTTTCCAGCTCTTAGTAGTGTGTAATTAAAGTATTTGTAGGCAATGTGAGTTTAATTGATGTGTAAACAATATGCTTGTGGATGATAATAAGCACATACTAATTTCCATATCAAAAATTGAAAAGTAAATAAGAAGGTTTCTGTTTCCTTGTCTTTTGACAGAGCTTCTTTCACTGGCATAACAATTTTGCTCATGATTATGTTATCAGGATAGGTTTGGCTCAAAATACAAGTACTGTAGCCTTGATAAAGATCCAAATGCTAAGTGATATGTTGAAAACTGAGCAGGAGGCAAACTTAAGTAGAAGATAAAAGCAGAGAAATGGATGAGAGTTAAAGGTTGTAGAGTCAAAAAAAATGAGAAATTATTTACAAACAAAGTACTTCTTTTGATGGTTGAGCGGTTGAGTGATGCTACAGCACCCCTCTACCTCCTTCCCACCCAATGTCACAGTGATTAAGAGCTTCTGTGGCATGAGTAGACCTTAATTTAAATGTTCATATATCATTTGATAGTATATAAGGTCTGTCCAGAAAAAGTCCAATCATTGTCAATATAACGAGAACAGTCTGAGTGACGATGTAAGCTGACAGCCAAGAAGAGTGGACTGGAATGTACATGTGTGAACAATGATGACTTCACTGTGCTCATCAGTGGGGGTGGTAGATAACACTGAGTGAGCATGTGTACTGTGTGCCCATCACATTCAAAATGACTGAGCAAGTAGAGCAACAAATCTGCATCCAATTTTTCATTAAGCTTGAATATTCCTCAGTGGAAACTATCTTGATGAATCAGAAGGCCACAGCTATGGGCAACTGGTGATTGCCATCTTCATCACAACAGCGCGCCCACTCATGCATTACGTCTCCTGCAGAGTTTTTTGGCAAAATATCAAATCATCCAGGTGACTCAGCTCCCTTACAGCCCAGATTTGGCACCTTGTAACTTCTGGCTTTTCCCAAAACTAAAATCCCCTTTGAAAGGGATGGTGAATCAGACCGTCTATGAGGTTCAGGAAGATATGACACGGCAGCTGATGGTGATTGGGAGAACTGTGTGAGGTCCTGAGGTGCCTACTTTGAAGAGGACTGAGGTATTATTGTCCTATGCACAGTGTTGCTTGCATGTTGTATTTTTTTCAATAAATGTCTATTTTTCATAACACATGGCTGGACACTTTCTGGGCAGACCTTGTATGTCCTAGGACACACTTGGGTACTCTTTAAACTATAGATTTGTTAATATGTAAAGAAGCATGTTCTTTCTTTCTCTCACTCCTTGACAGCTCATTTGCTAGGAAATCCTTGTCAGCAAATCCTATTGGCTCTATGTTCAAAGTATACGCATGCTGCTCTGTCCCCGCTGTCCCTGTCCAAATACTGCAATGCGCAGCAACTTTGCCTCCTGCCTCCAATCCTGTGCCCTGTGGTCTGTTATCAATGTGGAAGCCACAGCAAACCTTTGAAAATAGGTCAGATTGTGTTACAATTATCCTCTAAATCCTCCAGAGACTCCCTTTCTCATTCAGAGTAAAAGCCAAGGTACTTCAAGAGGCTTGGAGAGCTCTGTACACTCCAGCCCCCAGTGACCTATCCAGGGTAGGGTCTCTCACTGCTGTGCTCCAGCCCCTCTGACAGTTTGGCTATTTCCCGAGCCGAAGAGGCAAAGTCCTGCCTGAGGAACACACTTCCCCCAGGTATCTCAAACTTTTACTTAAATGCTAACTTCTCAACAAGGCCTACACTGATGACCCTATTTAAGATTACCACTTCCCCCATCCCTCTTTCCCAGTTACATCTTTTTCTCACAGCAATCCAACTTCTAAGAAAGATACTATGCAATTTGTTTATTACGCTCTTTTTTAAATTATCTCTCTATAACCCTGTAGGATGTAAATTTAACAAAGGCAGGGATTTTGCTCTGTTTTGTTCACTGATGTATATCAACTTCCTAGAACAGTGCCCTTAGTATTTCTTAAATAAATAATTACCTATGCCATAGTGTTGTTTTAAGATTGTATCAACAGTTTAATAATGCTACTATATATTCTTGCCTAGATATTTCTAAACTTTCATATTTATGAAATGTCACCAGTTCTCCTAGTATTCTTAAGTATAAGAAAGAAACATAAAAAGACACCATGTAACAATTGTTTCAAAAAGATTACAATGAGATATATTTTTAGCCTCATTAGTAATAAGTTTTCTTGCTTTCAGACCTAGGGCCCTCAGCCTCCCACTCATACGCAGTTTTATTAGATGCATTTTAGCTAATCCTTTGCAGTACTGACTGTTAAGTGAATACCCTGAAGAGATTAAGCCTCTGTAGAAACACTAACGACAAACATACACACAAAGCCAGGAAAAACAGTCAGATTTAAGATCAAGTGAGTAAAGAAGGATCAGCAATAGCACTAAGAGGTGCAAAACATACTGAGAACTAAATAATGTTTCCACCTCAGTTAACACATTAACAGCTTAGTTAACTGCATGATATCTAGGAAAATAAAGAAATATGAATACCTCCTTGTACTGGAGTAAAACATACATTATAGATAATGCATGACGGTCCCAAACTTCAGCACTTAATTTCTCAATAAACATTAGTTGCTTTTGAATATTAAAACCATGTATACTACACTTTACAGTTTAATATAACAAATTTTCCATGCTTTTAATTTTTATTTTGTCTGACTAAAACAATAAAATATTAATTTAATTTCTCCAGTAAATTTTCCTCCTGAGAAGGTATGTGCAGATTATTATACGTACATCAACATATTGTCATTCTCATCTGTGACTCAGTCTCTGGATGTTTAAACCTGATTCTAGTCCCTGCCCGCATGCAGTCCTTAGAGCTATGCAGGTGCCTCCAGAAACACAGCCTGAAGTGGCCCACTAGTCTGTCTCTGCCGTATCCCAAGTGTAATCACAATTTTTCATTAAATTTCAAGTCATAGTCTTCCTTCTCTGGGAGGCTTTCAATGTACTCATAAAATCAAAATCCATTTCTTTTCTTATTCACTCTATTTGAAATGATTGTGATATGTGTGTGTGTGTGTGCGCGCGTGCTGAAAAAGTATCTACCTAAATTATCCTTGAGGGCAACTCAAAAATACATGAAATATATCATATGTATATACACACATATATGTGTGTATACATATATACACATGTATATATTTATATGACTATAGACCTTGAGTAAAAAATGTAATGGATGTTGCAGAAAATTATTTCTAAATCCACCAATTCTTGCTTCCATTCCTTTCCCATAATCATTTTTGTTTCCATAAATTACATTTTAACAGCTAAATTTTAGCCTTTTTAAGTTCTCATAACATGTTTATTGCTTGGGAAGTTTTTCACTTTTGCAAATTGATGACTTATTTGACCCCAGGGCACTGAGGTCCAGTGTTTTGTCTTAATGAAGATTCCTTCTAACAATGTGATGTTTTGGAGTCTATCATCATTTCTCACAAACTATACAAAAGAAGTTGTCATAACAACCAGAGCTTAGTGGCTCAGTGTTCCAGATATTCAGATTTAATTTTTACAGCTAAGCAATATCATCTCATTGTATTGCTTTAAACCACCTGTGAAATACATAAAATGTTTACCTTGAGCATTAACATGAATGCTTAAAGGACTTTCCTGTAAGTAAATATATCTGTACAATTCATATCTGTACATCTCTCTCTATAAATATGTTTATGAGTGTTACATCTATAATATGTGTGCAAATATGTGCTCTATTTCTGAATGACCCAACCTGTTCCCCTCATATCTATGACCTTCAATGCTGCCCGTCCCTCGAGACCAAAACTTGACAAAGTTGTCTTGGACACACTAGAGCCCCAGCTCTCCAAAGCTGTCAGAGCTCTCTGTGAGCCTCACTTCCAGCACATACTCTTACCCTAACTGGTGCCTGGTTGGTATAGAGAGAGCTGCCTTAATCCTAGGTTTCTTTCTGTACTCCTAAAAGATGGGAAGTATCACTTTACTTTTCTTAATGTTTCTCTCAAAGACCACTACAACATCTTAAAACAGAAGACTTAAATATATATTAGGTGATAGGAATGCACCTCTGTCAAGCAACTCCTTGGGCAGACCACACAGAGTTCTGCTTTGATGGAATACTGGCACTGTATGAATATACGTGAATGGGACTGCTTTCAACTTCAGAGTTCAACATTCATCTTATTAAATATTAAAATGAGCTCTCTGTAGAGTACGGCCTCTTACTGTCATTTGATTAACTGCACTATAAAGTTATTTTATAATGCCAGAGAAAGCGTTAAGTATTCAAGACATCAAAAGACTTTACCAGAGGTATTAGAATGTAAAGGCCTTAAGATTTTAACACCAGAATTAAATTAACTGTAAAGATAGAGAAACCAAAATACTTTTAACATTGGCTTGCCTTTTGAAGAAGTTTCTATTCTCATTTCTTTTTGAAGTGACAATGTAAGATACAGTTACTATATTTTGCACATGTACCTGATATAATGGAATTGCTAAAGCAGCTAATAAAATGCACAAATATAATAAGTGTAATACTGAAACAAAACAATTAGGGGCCATGGGAAGTGTTCTTTTCATTTCATTTTCAAATATCTTACATTGAATATTCTACCCTTTTACTTCTAATGTTCCAACCCTATTTGAACCCTCATATTCCCATTCTTAAATTATCTCTTTCTGGTTATTCTTCTACTCTTCTTACTAGGCCACCAGGCAGGTGTCACACATTAATATTGCTCTTGTCACCCACAGGCTCACAACTATAATGGGTCGTAGCCCCAGCATCGGCCTGGCCCTCACATCAGTCCTGGCCAGTCCCACAACCTTTCTGCTTTGCCACACGTCTATCTAATCTCAACCTAATCTCAGCCTCAGCTAACCCAAGGGCCTCTTCATACTTCATGAAGTTCTACTTATTTTCATATCTTCAACTATGTTCTACTCTTCTGTATACTGGGAATGGTCTTAAATTCACTTCCACAGGCATTAATTGAATACACACTGTTTACCAGGTACTGTGCTAGGTACAAGGGACACAAAAAAGTAAATATGCAGCAGTTGCCTTTAAGGATACTTTATTCCTTACTCTTTCCTTGTCAATCTTTTTTTATCTTTTCTCTGCATGCTACTTAAGATACTTAAGATACTTCTGAGAAGAAAATTTTCTAATTCCTCACCCGATGTTGCTAATTCTTTTATTCCATATAAACTCCATATCCCATAGCTCTTCAATTGTATTATGTCATCTGAAAGCTCTTAGGTCATATTTTCTCTGAGAAGTGTTTTGAAAATACTAGAACTGATACTAATATTCATGTTTTCTAAAATAATACCACTTAATAGGTGCATCCAAGGCACTTTATTCATTTAAACTTTAATGTGCAAAAATTATGTACATTGTAAAGTTCTAGAAGAGACTGACCTATGATGAAAATAATCAGAAGAGTCGTTGCTCCTGAAAATTGGGGCAGGGATCGGCTGAGAAAGGGCGTGAGGCTACTTTACACAGTTAAGGTCAAGTTCTCTATTCTAACAGAAATTTGTACTATACCGTTATATGTATTTATCTAAACTCATTAAATAGTCTCTAAAATTTTGTCCATTTCACTGTATGTAAATTTTACCTTTTTACATCTTTGTTTTGTATTTTTTTCATAGCTGTTTTAAGCCTTTCCTTCAGTTCCTTTATTAAATTTCTGGCAAATCTATCCTTCTTTAGATATCTAGTAACTTGAAAGATCACGATGCCTTTTTTCCTGTTTGAATCAGCTATTGTTTGATCAGCTATTTTTTTTTATTGTTTCAAAACTCCCTGAGGGCCAATTTCTGTTTTAAGTTTTTGAATTTTTAATTCAAGTTGTCTTGTTTTCCTTCAATATTTGCAAATGTTAAGGATATTTAATTCGCACTGAATTGTGTTAAGATTTCTTTTGCTCCAAAGATAGTGTTGGGGGGTGGAGCACAATTTTCATCAGCCGAACTAAACTGTTGCTTTCTTCTTATAGTAACTTTGTGTGAAAGCCGTCTGTCATATGCTATCAACTTTGAAATATTACTTTGCTGTACTAGTAATACAATTAAATGTAGCCAAAGTGAGAGTTTGAGGAGGCTAACTAGGCTTTTTAGTTAGAAAAACATTCTCTTTTTGTGATATGGTTACTATTTCTTTAACAAATGTTTTGATGGGACAGGGCTTGCTGCATCCTCTGAATCTGTGACTCTTCGTTTTTATAGGAATTTTAATTTCCCCTTCTTTTTTCTTCATTTACCAGCAAGCCTCTAAAGATACACCTCCTTGGTACTTGCAACTTACTCAGAAATGGTGCCATTGGATTCTGCTCATTTTCAAGTCATGGTAACAGTGCTCCATTCTGAAAGGTCTCAAGCTGAGTGCAACTGGCTTTTGAGTGACTTTATCTATATCCCAACCTCCCCAGTCTCCCCACCTCCAGGCCTCATGCATATCTCCTTTGCCCGCACTCCCCCTCTGCTTAAATCTCTCCTGGGGTATAGGCTCTACACCTGATTTTGCTGGTCTGAATGGTTATTTTCCTACTTATATGTAACTTAAAATCTGTTTTTTAGTTTTTAGGGTTTCTAAACACAATTTCAGTGTGTATGTGTGTGTATGTATGTGTAGGCTTTCCTATACCAACAAGCAATTCTGGGATACCAGCAGGCTGTCTAAGAATTCAACTCAATTCAGACACTGTCTACGTAGAGGTAGCATCAGTTCCAGAGGTAAAGGGCTCAGACCCATAAGACCACCCTCCACTTCAGATGCCAATTGCAAGCCCAGGTTGTTACTTGTGCTTCTGACCCACTGGCTATAATTTGAAGGCTCCAATGACTCCCTCCAGTATAGGGTGCTCTTTGCCAGTCCAGGTTATTACCTTTACTTCTGGCCAGCTGGCTGTACATCAGAGGCTCTTGTGAACCTCTTTTTGGTTTGACTAATGCACTACAATGGCACACAGGACTCAGGAAGCCTGTTTACTCACTAGATTATTGTCCTGGTTCCCCAACCTGGAAACTCTCTGACCCTGTCCCTTTTGGTTTTTTTTTTTTAAGGCTTCATTACATAGGTATGATTCATTATCTCCTTGGCCATTGGTGATTGATGCCACCTCTATCCCTTCTCCCCTCCCCAGAAATCAGGGGGTGGGAGTGAAAGTTCCAACTTTCTATTAAAGGTTGCTTCCCCTGACACCCAACCCCCATCCTTTGGTGCTTTCCAAAATGTCACCTTCACGAACATAAATCCAGTTCTGGTAAAAAGGGGCTTGTTATGAATCATAAGACACCCATTTCATCTTTATGACTCCAAAGTCTTTTCATTCACTCTGAGAAAAACAGACCAAATATTGTGCCCCCATTACTCTTATTGCTCAGAAAATTAGAAATGTTTTGGGAGCTGAGATAGGAACTGTGGGTGAAGAGCAAATATGCATGAGAAATGTATTTTGGTCATCTGAATGACTGGTCATATGTATATTTCTTATAAATCACATCACACTTAGTTACATTATAGGCATAGATTATGGGTGAATTTGCTTTGCCTACCAATCAGTAAGATTTGGGGGAGAACATGTTGGGGATTTTAGATTTAGGAGGAGTCTCAGGCCACTCAGGCTGCTACAACAGAATACCACAGACTGGGTGGCTCATAAACAACAGAAATTTCTCAGTGTGGAGGCTGGGGAGTCCAAGATCAAGTTGCTGGGCAGATTCGGTGTCTGATGGGGGAGCTCTTAGGGACCCCTTTTATAAGGGTACTAATTCCTTTGTTTTTAAGTTTTTTAAACAGCTTTATTGAGATATAGTTCACATACCATATATTTCACCCATTTAAAGTGCACGATTCAGTGGTTTTAGTACATTCACAAATGTTGCCAACCATCATCACAGTCAATTTTAGAACTTTTCCCACCACCACGAAAAGCAATTCTGCACTGCTCACTGTCACCTTCCTGTCCTCCTCTCCTTCCTCCAGCCTCAGGCAACTAGTAATCTCCTTTGTGTTTCCATAGAATCCCCTGCTCTGAACATTTCATATGAATACGATCATATGTGATCTTTTGTGACTGGATTCCATCACTTAGTCTAAATTTTCAAGATTTATGGGGGCTGCAATATCATGACCTAATCATCTCCCACAAGCTCCACAGCAAATACCATCACATTAGGGGGTTAGGTTTCAACATGAATTTCAGGAGAATACAAACATTCAGTACACAGCAGGAAATTTTATTTTTTCTATGATTATTTGGAAATATATAGAATTACTTTTCTAAAATCCAGACAACTTTTTTCAGACAATTCATACTAAGTCCTATAATGGCAAAGATTGCAAGCCAGAGTCTTGCTGTAAAGTCATCCTACTGTGTGCCTCAGGGTGTATTTTCAGTACTGTAATTGAGAGTAATGTCTCCAAAAGTTAGAATGTTGGAGAAAAGGATGTATTTGAGAATTTCAGACTGTCCTGTTCTTTAGTGGCAATAAAATGTTACCCAGATTGCATGGTTGTAATTCTGCTACACTGGATGTATGAGCATATAACACACTTCATCAGTTTCTGGTCGTGGGAAATTCATGGCTTCCCAAACACGCACATATATGGAGGGAAAAAACTCCATGAGTAGTCCTGTAGCTGAAAACTATGACCACTGAACCATCAGTAATTGCTACTTTTATGTCCAAAATGTGAAATGTTGGTAATTTCATATGGTTCAACTTAATATCCACTGTGGCGGGGAAAAGTGTGATTGATTTTGGTAGTTAGCATCAGACTTCAGCATGAATAAAGATTTCACACTACACAGTTTACAGATAGAATAGAATTGCATTGAACAAAGCTTTTAGAATGCAACATGGGGAATTTTGTTGATAATATTAATCTGAGCAGATCAAAGATGTAAGCCTGATAAATTAATATATTGATATTTAACTAATAATTACTAGGCATCAAGAAAGAATTTCTTATATTGCTCCCTCAAACACTTGGAAATGCCATTAAACCCAATTAGTATTCATCCTACCTCCATCTACCTAATTTGTTGAAAGTCTAATATTTATGAAGCATGGTACTAAGTTGTGGAATCCAGCAAAGAAAGGATACAAAGCTTATTCTAAAGGATATGGAATGAGCTATAGAAATGATGCCTGAAAGTACCTCATCCCCTCCCCCTTCTCTCCCCAAATATTTATGTGAAGTTAATTGAGGCTTTATTTTTTTGAAATAAAAACTTTAATAAAGCAAAAAATATATAAAGTATATGGAACCCTATTAAAAACCTCAATAATCGTTCAGTTTCAATTACAGTGATATGTACCTCTTGTCAGATCTGGGAAAACTGGGAGAGGACAGTAAATTTCAGTAGAAATAATCAGAAAAATTTAAGTATGAAATGACTTTGTGTAGGAATGCTACTGAGAGTTGTACTGTTTCCCAATGTTCAATGTGCAGTGAAGGTGACTGGACAAGGCATCTAGTGTGTTCTGGCATTATGCTGTGTTCATCTGGAAGGGGCTGATTTTTCTATAATTTCTGTAGGGGTGCCCAGTAGGTAAGTGGGGTCCATCAAAATGAGAGATAAGGTGGAAATGCCTAGTAAGTAGCAACTCAAAACTGAAGCTCAAAAATCCACTCAAAAAGCCAAGAGCTATTTACCGCTACCATTCTGGCCTGTTCACACTTGAGAAGTGCAAAAAGATGATCTTTCCTTACAGCCCTGAGTCAGGCTTTTGTGTGGCACCCACATTTGTACTTGTGGATACAGTTAATTTTAAATTGCAAGAGTTGACACAGAATTCTACAACTGAAGAATCAGAAATATAGAGAAGTTAAGTAATCCTTTTTAAGGTCATATGGAGTGCCCAAGTATTTTGATGAGGGGAGGCAATGTTTTGCTGAATAAATAAACCTCAAACAATACAAGCTTCTTGCTCACTTTTAAACATTTGACAAAGGGACGTACTCGCCAGTGTCTCAGGGATCAAGGCTGATAAAGGTTATAGCCCTGCAGCAGGGGGAAGGGAACTTGGTGAATTATACAGTCTTTTAAAGCTTCCATGAAGTAAAACATTATTTCTGCTCAAATTTTCATTTGTCAAAACAAAGGGAACAGAGTTCATTTCTGCCATGCATACAGACTGGAAACTGGCATGTTTTTGATGGGCCCTAATGTCTAGTAAACCAGGTTAGAGAAAGACCCAATTACTTGTACCCACATTCAAACAGGAAATCAAGAAGTCTAAAATTAACTATAAATCGTAATTATATACTCACTAAAAAAGTGTTCACTGTATCAATGTAAATATATAGAAAATGGCTATATTCCTTCTGGTCTGTTAAATTTCAATGGCTACAGAAACAAAATATTTTATAATGGGTAATTTTTTTAAAAAAGTGTTGTGGATAGAGTAAAAATCATGTAAAAGCTTTCATTACTTATTATTGAGAAATTGTCTTCTATTGAAAAGAAACAGAAAAAATCATAACATTGTTTCTCTTTTCTATAATGAGCTTATTGTTAAGTTCTAAAGACTTGTCTTAAGGTTTTAATTTATTGGATATACTAAGTAAAGGCTTACTACATTTTGACATTTGAGTTTCTCTTTTCAGTATACCACACGGAGCAGTTGCAGCAGACCCTAACTTTTGCACACCCAACGGCCACTTCTTCTCCCTTTCTATTAGAATCCTGGTTTGTTTCAGTGTTCGTTCTTCCCACATAATAATTGGAGAAAATCTTAATTGCTCAAATCACTTTCTAGTGTTATATTTAAGAACGGATATATAACTGTCATTGGCAATAAATGGTGAAGGAGTCTTCTGATGGGTTCCTAAAAAACCCTCCTTCATCTTTAAAAGTAACTTGAAACAAGAATTCTTCTTGCTGGATATTGTCAAGTCTGAATGGGACACCTGGAACTGTAGCAGCTCATTTATGGCAAAGGAACAGCTTCTAACAACAGGCTGAATAAGGTAGGCCCTTAAATTCACTGAGCTGTCTTTTGTTATTTAATACAATGCACTCCCTAATTCTTTAAGCCAGTGCTTCTCAAATGTTGGTCTGAAATAAGATCAACAGCTACTGTCAGAATGTAAATTTACATACACTTTCTTTCATCAAGGAAGATTGTCTACAAAGAATATAGATGAACTAAGTGGTCTGGTGAGTGACATAGTTGAATTACATTTTGGCAGAAACTTCTAATCTAAATCTGCAATATTGGATTATTTCAATATACATACGGTTCAGAACCCAACTCAGCAAATTAACCTGGGAAAATTTCATTTGTATTCAGAAAACATTAAAACATCCTCCGTTTTAGTGTATAGACTAGGTAGGAGGCATGGAGTTTGCTCTTCTTAGGTAATTTTATCATTCTTGGCTTCAATTCAATAATCCATTCAATAACTGTCCATTGACCACTCACTAAATTATACATGCAGGATACATGAATAAATAAAAGCCTCTCCGGTTTTAGAATGATCACAAGCTGGTATAGGAGATACACAAGAAAGTCAGTAATTACAGTACATACTGATGTAATTATTTATAAAGCTGTTTCCTGGCTGGGGTTGACTTCTGTCTAGTGTTTGGGATAATGGGAGCAATCAGCAGGGAAAAGCTGGACAGAAAAGGTGGCACCCGTTATGACGGTGGTACAAAACCCCTTGGAGCTGTGTGGCTAGGGTGACATGCTAAGGAGCTGGAATTTTACTGATGGTGACAGTTTATTACATGACGACTTGCATTTTAGTAGTGGCTCCAGACGTCTTTACATTAGCATGGTTGAAGTTAGAACTGCAGCTAGAGTAACGGAAAATACCGATCTAAAACAGCAGGCTAGCTTTGGGCTTAACTTGAACAATTTATACCACGTACGTCTTAGCTCAAATTTTTTCTTTAAAGAACTGTATAGGGGGAATATATATATATGTGTGTGTATATATATGTGTGTGTATATATATGTGTGTATATATATATATACACACACACACACAAAATTAATATTCTACAGTATTAAAAAGTTCAAGTCAACACAAAACATTTATACTGGAGTCACGTGCTTATACGAAATTATGATGGTTAGTTTTATGTGTCAAATTGGCTGGGCCATGGTGTCCGGATAGCTGGTCAAACACTGCGGATGTTTCTCTGAGTGTTGCTATTCATAACGTGGGTGAGCTTCATCCAATCAATAGAGGATCTTACTAGAAAAAAAGACCAACTTCCCTGGAAGAGAGAATTCTGTCAGTAGATGCTTCAAACTACAATTGCCAACTCTTTGGCATTATACCATCCGATTTTGGGCCTGTCAAACCTCCACAATCACATAAGCTAATTCCTTAAAATTAAGTCTATGCACATCAGGGTAGTTGTTTCTCTGGAGAATCCTGATACAGAAATTGAACATTTGTTGGCCCTCTATCACTCAATATACTTACACAATAAAAGCCAGCCTACTAAAGCCTTTTTATGGGGATGGGACAATCCACTGCTCCTATCTCAGTATAAACAAAGGTTTTTCTCATTTATGTAAATCAGTTTCTCAAATGTTTTGTGATGAGAAGATATAATTCTTGGCCAGAGACACTGTCCAATATGCAGGTTCCTCCCATGTTTTTTCTGGGTACTGATTTCCTCCACATCCCAAAGATGTGCACAGTAACTAGCACGTATAAATTGTGCCAGCAGGGGTGTGGATTTGTGGCCTATAGTGGAATGTCCTTGAATCCTGAGCTGCCCAGCCAGAGTCTCCTGCCACCAAAAATCTGGAACTGGAATGAGCAGATTGTAACATAATTATCTCATATGTTTCTATTAACCTTTCTTAAATGTATATATAGTTCCCACTTACTTAAATGTTTAATGTTGTGTTTTGGATCTTTTTAAGTTTAGTGGACTTTTTTGATATAGGAACTTAAATCTTGTTTATACCAATTAGCCTATAGTTAAACTGGTTTTTAAATTGTTTCAAGTTGTAGAACCTATGGGCAATAAGTGAGGACTTACTGTATAATCCTCAAAAATTATAATTTAGGAAGACAAATCAGATTTCTATCTACATCTTACTATCCAATACTAAATTAACTTTTCTGACTTTTGATGTATTTTCAACCTGAAAAAAAACCGTTCATTTAGGACTTGCCAGAAAGTAAAATGTTTTTTATATAGCTTGAGTCTCTAAATATGAGGTATGCTCATTTCCATTTCCTCCAAAAAAACTGATATATAATTTATAATTTAAGGGCAAAGATTTGAACCAAGAATTCAGAATCTTTATGAAACCTACTCGATTCTACTTTTCCCAGAGGTAGGCAGCACCGATGTTGTGTAGAAAAACTAACACAGGATAACATGATTCATAAATGGAGAAGCACATACTGACACACAAGTGCAGGGAATGGCTGGACAGTCGTTTAGATTACATTGCACCCATTATTTAAGGAGTTGCCAGGCAGTTGCTGAAAAGTCTAAAGCAGACCCTCTCAAATAAACTGAGAAAAATTTAAGGTACTAGCAAATCAGTAGTTAATGCTATGGCCATATCAGAAATCCAATGTTATGCTGAGGACTAAGGGAGGCAGCTGTTTTGTTCCATGAAGGGAATGTGTAGAACCACCTAGGACAGTTTTTCAAATTCAGAAATACAGATTGTTATGTGAAAAAAATATGTGAATATCCTAGTTTTACGTATCAGTTTAAAACCAGCACAGCAACTCCCCAACTCCGCCCCCCGACACCAAAGCCAGGGGACCAAAGAAACCACCAGTTTATACCCCTACTTTACACTATTCTTTCAACACGTTATATGCCCAAAGTGACCAAATTGAGATTAAAATATTCAGTAGCTAATTAGTTTCTCCTTGCCCTAATACAAAGCCCTAGGAATTAAGTCACTACACTTTAAGTGGCAAGTAGCATTTCACTATTCATGTAACTTGATTCATTGGTACAATTACTAGTGAGAGTCATCTTTTTTTCAACACATTTCTACTAGTCAAAGCTCCAGAATGAACTGGTAATTATTTCTTATATTCTACTTCACATGCCATTACATTCCATTTTAAATATTGTCCTTTTATTCAGTCTAAACGAGACTCATTGGTCAGTGGCACATTTATTAAGACAAAAATTTCAGTTTTAGGATATAGGTGTAGATGAAAAAAGTGAAGTTCTCGTACTTTAACCTGTATATACTACTGGTTTTCCTCTTACAGTTTTTTTACCATTAAAAAAAAAATCTCATGGGAAAAAGCAATTTACTTCTTCAAAGAAAAGGAGAAGACTAAAAGTAACTTTTTTCTCCCCCTTTAAATAAAAGGGGTATTAGTACAGACTTAAAGTTTGCATTTCTTTTATAACAGAAATACCGACAATGTTGTGATTAATGACTGGCAATTAATAATTAAATAAAATCTCAGAATTTAAGACCAAGTAATAAGCCAAATCACATAGGTTTTGATACTGGGATAATAAAGAAAGAAAGTACACACATGCCCAATTATCACATTTTGTATTTCAGAGAAGAGGCATTAAAGATTCATGCCATAAGTTTATTTACAAACACATCTAGTACGTCAAGTTCAACAGTTTGATCCATTTTTCAAAGACACTGCACCTCTTAAAATGCTCCTTTTCGTATCTGCGAATAAAAAACACAAAAATATGGTGTTGAATAATCCCATTCCTTTAACAGCAATCAAGTAGTTTCATTAATGTATTGTCTATCCTTCAGTTTGGTACATCAGAAAGCGTTTACAGTATCATGATTTCATTCATACTGATTTGCTTCATCATATGCACCACAATCTTTCCATATTAATAACTTATATAAATCATTTCCCTTCTAAACTATGACAACTAAACTATTTTCCAAAATATACTCAGAATTTATTTCAATTATGCCACAGAAGTTTCCAATAGTGTCATTTGGAGGAAAATTCTGGTTATAATTAAGTAAATAAATCTTTTCCTCTCACACATGGAATCTGCTAACCCCCCAGCACACAAAAAGACTCCTCTGGGCATATACTAACATATATTGCTCTCAAGAGAGACTAGCAATCAGTTTGCTAGAACTTTCCTGATTAGTAGTATGAGGTCTGGCTAAAGCTCCTGATCCACCATCACTAGGTATGAAATACTGTGCAACTTGTCCTTTTTGTTTCTCAGATCAGGTTAATATCACCTACTTCATAAGCCTGCTAGGGAGCTACAGGAAATCATTATTGTAAAGTGTGCCTTATGAACAGTAGTACTAAATAAAGGCTGGCTTTTAGGTAAAGAAACACTTGTTTCTAAGTTTATCGACCTGTTTCCACCAGTGTCACATATACACTTCCCTTCAGGAATCAGCTCTACATGCAAACACATTTTGTAATTTTGGGCGAGGGAAGGTAATTTTATTTTTTTGAGGGGTGGAGAAAGGAAGAAATAAAAGAAAAGCACTGCTTTGGGAAGATTATAAATTCATTAATTAATTACCTGTTTCATGTATTAGCTAAAACATCCTTATTTTTTAAGCAGTTGGTGTCTTACAATAAAGAAAGGTGCAGCAAACCCAGATCCAAAATACAAGGTCATCATAGCTAGTAACCGCCACTTGTTTTCCACCGAAAATGGCAAATTCTGTCGGGAAAAGAGAACAAGCAACAAAAACAGATCTTCGAGTCATCTGATTTTAGATAAAAAATACATACAAAAAATGCCAGATTTTCTTTCTTTTACGCAATCAGGTTATACATGTCACATACCACAGCACTTAAAAAAACCCACAATCTTTCAAGTTTTATAACATTCATCATACATAACACTATAAAGTAAATATATATACATTTTTGTAAAGTCAGATACATGTATCTGACTTTATTGAGCGCCAGGAAGTGGTCTTAAGAACTCAGGTGTAAAACAGTGAACTTTCTCTTTTATTTTAGGTAATCGCAAATACTCTCCAAAAGTAATTTTAAAAGAAGAATGCATTGTTCTTCTTCACTATTTGTTAAAGACTGGACACCTATTAAAAATGCACGTCAATGTTAACGGTACTACGAAGTATTTTTTTCATAACCAAGAAGCCCTACCCTCAAAACAGTTTCTCATTCCTTCACTAGGCCTCGCATAACCCTCGGAGATCGTTATTACTGACTTACCCGATTTAAGCTATTTGTATTTGAGGCTAAACTCAACCTCAACCAAGGAGGGTTAATACTTACAATTTAGTCAACGACCACAGACCCTTATACCTTCATTAATTTGCCATAACCTTCACTCTGAGTCCTTAGACCTCTACTTTGGCTTTTAAGACACAATAACCGCCGACAAGGTGTCCATGACCTCCCACAACCCCCGCCTCCAAATGTTGGAGAGGGTGGTAGAGCCTCCAGCTCTACCTACTCATTCATTTCCTCGACTAAAGGGGCGCATCCAGGGTCCTGAGCTTTCTCTCTGGGGGAAATGGAATGCTAGCTGGCGTTCCACACCAAATTGCGGACTTACTACCCCTCTTTCCACAAAGATCACCGAGACGCAGCCAAGTGCCCCCACCCCAACGAAACAGGGCCCCTTACACACTAACCTTCCCTGGACCTTCCTCATAGTGGCTCCTACGGACCACAGAGGTTGTGAATCTCCGAATGCTTTGTCCCAACATTTTGCTGTTGGAAGCCCTGCGAAACGGGAATAAACTCAAAACGGAAAAAATGGCGCTATCACACTAAGACCTTTTTTCGCGACCTTGTCCCCTTTCCTGCAAATACCGAAAGGGAAGATGGGAAATGGGGCAGAGCTTGCGGAAATCGCGATGACGTGTGGGCGCCGTGTGTTGTGGGAATTGTAGTCAGAACATTGCGTGTCCTTGTTGGCCCTGATGAATTGTGGGAAATGTAGTCCCTCGCCAGTCTCAAGGAAGGCCAGAGCCCACATTAGTGCCTAGGCGCAAGGATTGATTCATTCAGATCTGAGTTTTTATCGCATTCTTGACAGGATTCGTGTTTCCCAGAACGATATTTACTCAGTTTCGTGAAGCAGTTTCACCGCGTGTGCTCTAGTTTACAGAACAGGAAAATACACCTTTCCCTTTTCTTTTGCTATGGCTGTATACTAGGACCCTGTGATTTGCACTACTCTCTCTGCACCGAGAGATGTGTGCTGTCATCTGAGGAAACAAACCATAAGCCCAAGTAACCAGTAGAAAGGATGTTGGAGAGAAGACTGAGTAAAGTGCTAAGGGAAAGCTTTCTGAAGATACAGGGAACTGAATAGGATAAAAGAACTGGCGGAGAGCAGAGAAAACTTAAGACCAGTATGAGCATAGCATGTTGAGTGCGAAAGAGAAGAGCAGCTGATATCCGGAGCTAAACTGGACTGGGACTTAATGTTCACCTGCTAAAGTAATCAATTCCACAGAACATCAACAGCAGACAAAATTATTGGGTCAGTGATGGATCAAGAAGAGTAAGAGCACTGTGTTATCATATCTGAACACAGACAAAACATGAACATTGTTCGTCACAAAAATGACGAAATATCACTGTATCCAGTCTAATATGATGACTTCTGCCTCCTTACTATTTACAACCTTAACCTCAGACCACTACTCTTTCTTTCTCAGCAAGATTTACTAAGACGAGTAAAGTCACGGAAAACAGGTCCAAATTCTCTAAGTCCTAACACCTTACTAAGATGCCCACGGTTCCTCGTTTTCAGTCTCTTTTACCGAAGTGAGTAATAAATCCAGTTTGTCCGATTATAGGTGTGTTCATGATAGTCTTGGACTAGAGGGAAGAAATCAGTGATAAATGAGACTGGGAAAGTGGTACATTAGATTGCGAAAGGCCCTGGTAAACTAAGTTTTATGTTATTCATCTGAGTCCCCATGGGCCCTGTGGCAAATTAAATATAGTTGCAGATTCTTTTATCAAGAGGTGTGGTCTCTGCCTTCTCTTCCTGGATCTGGCTGGGTCACTGCGACTATTCTGACCAAGAGAATCTGGCACGAGTAGCGCTGTGCCAGTGTCCGGCACACGGCTTAGGACAGTGGTAGCTTCCTTTCCTATCTTGTGGAAAACTTGCCCTTGGAACCCCGAGTCTTCACATGAAAAGTTTGACTAGTTTGCTGGGAAGACCTTAAAAACCTACCAAAAGGAGGTGGAGGTTGGTCGAAGTGTCAGAATGTGAGTAAATCTATCTAGGTACCTTGAGTCCAGGTCACTGCCAACTGAAGAGCACTGAGTGACTTCACCAATCCTGTGTACAGAAGAGTTGCCCAGTTTAGCTCTACTCAAAATGCTGATTTACAGATTTGTGAGATACCATAAAATGATTCTTCTTCCAGGTTAATAAGTTTGGGGCAGTAAAAATAACTGGAACAGATACCTGGAAGTAACATTGCTTCATTTAGGGAAATGATTTGCCAAGGGAAGAACACAGTTTCTCACCATAAATCTGTACGTTTAGTAATTAAGCTGTGTCATTTCAAATATTTATATTAAAAGAATGTTTTTGTCAAAAGGCCAAATTGAGCACAAAGAAAAATTTTATATGAATTTCCATATTGTTTTTCTTAATTGTTAATTAGTAACCAATTAATAAATTAGCTAACCACCTCATGTGACCTGAGTTTAGGGCTTCTATGCTGATATTGGTCTCTTAAATTCATTATGGAGAATAAAGGAAGCTTAAAGAAATCTGGCAATAGTCCATTTTTGAATAGGTACTGTGGTAAATGAAAGATGGCTATAATTTCTTTGCAACTCTTCCAAGTGAAAGGTGTGGTTTGACCCTCCTCTGGACCTTACTGACTTGCTTGACCAATAGATTGGGGTAGAGTGGCATTCTGAACTTCTGAGGCTGGCTTATAAAAAGCATTGCAGTTTTTATCCAGACAGCTTGGACTGTTTTCATAGGAGAGGTCAGCCACCATGTAAGAAGTCTAACTGCCCTGAGATGGTCAAGACTAAGAGGAAGCTCGGGCTAACCATTGGGAGGAGCTACTTGGGTTGGGAAGGGGAGAGGGAAGTGAAGGGGAGAGGGAAGTAAAGGTAAGAGGAGGGGGGAGATATGCCATATGCCTTGATCCCAGCTGTTTCTGTCATCCCCCAGCCCAGACATCACATATATAAGAAGCCTTTAGGTGACTCCAGCCACAGTCATGATTTGCCTATACCTATATGAAATACGTTAAACAAGAACTGCCCAGCTGAACACATCAGCCTCTATAACTATAAGAGAAAACAATAAATTGTTTTAAGCTGGCAAGTTTTGGGGTAGTTTGTTATATGAGAATAGAATCCTGGAACAAGTATCATACACCATTTCTGATACACGTAGCCTAACAATCTAAATTCAGTCATAATAACTCACAAGAAAAATATGAATCATCCTAGAGAAACTTTTGATTCAGTATGATATTCTTTTGCTATAAAATAAATTTTAAGAGAAATGAGACATTTCATGGATTGGTACAAAATAGAAACATCTTCAGGGACAAGAGATTTACTCCAAAGTTCTATTTAAAAAATAAAATCCAATTATTTTAAGTAGTGAGTAGGGTATATATCATAAAGTGAGCAATGTGCTTTCTAGACCCGTATGAGTCTTTGGAGACTGAAATTACAGTTTACAGAACAGTATATCTAAAAATTAAAGTGCAGTATTTGTCATTGCTTGCAACAAGTACTATAATGGATTTTTAGGGGGTTGTTTAGAGTTTACTTAAAAACATTGTTTAGTGGAGAAATTATGTATTTCTATCCTATTCTGAAAAACTCAAGAAGTTTCTTATGATCTTATGTTTTTGGAATTTCCTCTTTCTGTAGAATTAAAGTCATAATTCCATGTTAAGTTTTATTTGAAATTTTACGTTAATGGGGGAAAATAAAACAAAAAACAAATCTTCTTTTGGGAAATGAGAAAATGTGATTCCACTGAGGTGGTTAGCATTGGAAAATATCCTGCCATCTTTCAGAATGATTTAGTGATGATCAACTGGAAGGAAATTTTTGTAAAAAATTGAAGAAAAGTGCTTACTTGATCAAGCTGTATATTTTGCTCTCCATCTTGTTTTCTTTAGTTTTGAATGTTTTCTCCTTGAGAGCATTTTATATTTCTAATTCCAATTTTATTGCTTAATCTCAATGTAAATTTAAGGATGATTCAATTTTTTTAGATTAACCCTTAATATAATTATTTGCCATTGAGGATTGCCAAGCATAGGAGATATATTTTTATAAGACAAATACAGAAACTAACATTTCTCAACTTGAAAATCAATGATTCATGTTACACTTATGTTTCATCTCCACCTTAACTCTCAGTGATACTTGTTATCATCACTTTGAACAGGTTTCTTTAAATTCACTGTTGCATTTCCTGCTTGTTTCTATAACTAAAATACTAAATGATTGATAGTTTAATTTATTTACTTTAGGGAAACATATAGTTTAAATTAGGAAGGGAATTTTGAAAAGGAATTTGATATATCATTCTAAAAAGGAATCTTTTTTTGTTGTTGTTAAGGAAGTAAGGAAAACAAGAGAAAATTGAGAGTAGAACCAACTTTCTTGCATTACATGTGATGATTGTTAAGAACTGTGCAAATAAGGACTATCTGGAAATCTTGATTTATAACCAGGACCATTGTTGCTGATCACTGCATGTAAAGGTGCTACTATATTTCTACAATTTGGGTGAGATTGCAGGAATCGACTACACGGCACTGTGTTCCTCCAGACAGTGGTTAATAGATAGTTAATAGAGTCCATCAAAATGTGTGTGTTTAGACTGTGACAGTTCTGTATTTGGCTTTTCAGTTTAGACTTATAATTAAGAAAAATGGGATTTATTTGAGAATAACATTTGTGCACTCTGAGTAAATTATTACTGAATCCATCAAACAGTTCTTTTAAACATTCAACTAATTATAAAATTATTACACAAGGGTGTTAGGTTTAATTTCCAATTCTCTTTCTATTCCTCAATTAAGCTAGACCCTTAGTGAACAGTATTCTAAAACTGTAGCATTATCCCTGAATTGTTCTCAGCTTCTTCTTGCCACTTTGTACTAAGGGATTTTTATAAATAACAGACTTATGAAACTTGTCACTGGGTTTACTGTGAAGATTTTTTTTCCTTCGAGGATGTGTTTCAGTATATTTCACTTTTGTATCAATTTTATGAGGATCCACAAGAGAAATTTCTTTCTCATCTTAGAACTAGAATAAACACATTATTCTGGGTAACTGATTTGCTTTCATCTTATGAATACTGCGAATAACAATCTGCATTGTGATTTTTCTCTTACTACTGGTTCCTTGAAAGCTTGGAGCTGAAGGTGTAACACATATTCAGTGGAGAGGATGAACATATTTTGTGTACTTTACACCTGACCCCATCTTCTTTTCTAAATTTATCTTTGCTTCACTTTTGTTCTCGATTTTAATTTAATTTTATTTTGTTGTATTGTTCTGTATCTCAGATGCTTTGTGGAACTACATTAGCATGCAAAAAACTAATAAATCATATACTCCCCTGCATGGACAGTTGCAGTGTTACACTTGTGTGTGCTGTGTGCCACTGAGTCAGCTCCGACTCTTGGCAACTCTGCGGATTGGACATGTCCCCAGTACGCTGTCCTCCACGGCCCTGCTCAGTTCCTCGACACGCAGGCCTGTGGCTTCCCTTATTGAGTCAGTCCAACATCTCATATCCCATCTTCCTCCTTTCCTGCTGCCTTCCATCATTTTTCCAGAATTATTGTTTTTTCCAAAGAAGTCCACCTTCTATAATATACCCCAAGTAGGACACATTCAGTGTTGTCATTTCTGTCTCCGGCCATGTGTCACGCTTAATTTGCTCTGGGGCTCACTTGTTTATCCTCCTAGCAGTCCCAGGTGTCTGTAGAGCTCTCCTTTGATACTTCATTAATTTTCCTCTTCTTTGCTTTATGGAGCCTGGGCTAGGTAAGACAGTTAATTCTAGCTAATGTAAAAAAAAATAATAATCCCCAAATTGTAATGATTTAACACAATCAAGATTTATTTTTCACTATGTCATCATCTGAATCAGATGTTCAGCAGGCATTTGATCTTCCACATAGTAATTTAAGTGCCATTGGGTCTCCACTCAATTCTCTGAATTAACCCTGTAAAGTACACCCTCCCACAGAGCTGTTCAGGGGTCGGGTCAGTAGATAGCATGCACTAGTTGTGCCCACATTATGATGTCCAAA
>PVKM010011288.1:0-33493 GCA_004027735.1 Carollia perspicillata
CACACACACACACACACACACACACCTTTAATATTTTTCTCCAATGGCACTGAAAATGTCTTTATTGTTAGAGATTCCCAAGATAACTTTTAGGCAGTTTTAAAATGCATTCTTTTTTGGCTCTAATTGTAGATGCAAATGTCTTGGGTATCTATGAACTCACTGTTTTGAGGGGTTTTTTTTTGAGCCCAACTGTTGACACCCCATACATCATGTGTTAAAATAATGTAAATTCAGTAGACCAAATATAGGCCCATTATGTTTCAAATATGCTAATGGAAAATGTATCTTTGTTCCTGGATAGCAGCATCCAAAATATTAGATTTCATACCTTAAAATTGCATTCACACGGTTACTTTAAAAAATATATTTGAACATGGAGTATTTCAGAAGTCGGTCACCTTGACAAAGGGATTTGACATTCCAATGAAAACTTAGGAACTCCAAGAAAGAAACTCATATCTCATAAGCAGGGAAGACCTCGATTTTATGAGGGCTGAGCACTTCTGTAAGGCAAAGAATAAAAAATTAGTAGAATAAAGTGCCCACAGCTCCACTGACATCATCCGACAGAAATATGCCTGTGACCTTCCAGTATGGCCGATGGGAAGGGGAACCCGATGGAAGGGATGCTGGAGTGGAAAAAGACAGTGATCTTAACCATTTGTAAATTTTTTGTGTGTGACTTTTACAAAAAAAAAAAATCAACACGCTTCCTGGTAAATCTGAGTACAAGTAAATGTTTTAGCTGCACACGTCAGTGGTTTGTCTATGGGGAAGTATATGTCCTAACACTGAATGTTCAGAGTGAAGCAACAAAATTAAAGGTGGTATTCATAAGGATGTTTACAAGCATGTTTATTGGATCATGTTTCTATAATAAACTCCTCTGATAAAATTTCTGAGCTTTTAGTGAATATTTGGAGAACATTCAGAATAATGAGTGGGTTTAATATTTTAGGTGGATGCCAGTATAAAATGCCAGACTAGTCCACCTGAGAATATTTTGCCTTCAGAACAGATGGGATTCCTTATTTCAGAGATGGGGCCTGCTAGCAAGCCTAGTAGAGACACAGGTTTATCCACTCCAGCCAGATACAGAGAGCGAAGAAGCAACTCACGGCAAGGAAAGTCCCCTGGTAAGGATTACTGTGCTCTTGAACCTTAGAAGTAAAACCATGTGTAGAAGTAATATATGAATGACGCATTTTCTGAGTCTTCATTAATTATTAATTATATGATACTTATCACATTGCTATTTTATTTAGCGATAATTTTAACTCATATTTTTCTTAATTATCCTTGTAAAGTATGTAAGTTTTTTTTCTCCAATATTTCATGTAAGAATTTGAGCTTTCAAAAAGATAGAACATATTAAGTAAAAGCAAAGGAATTTGGGTTATTTAACTTGGAGAAGGCAAGGGTGAAGGGTGATTTAATAACTGCTTCGGATGCCAAAGACTTTGTAATTGTAGATGTATTTGTTCTCTTATTAGTAGACTGTAGGACAAGAGGGGATGTGCTTAAATTGTAGCAGGAAAAAATTAGATGAACATTAAAGACATTCTCCTGAATGTGTTGTAAAGATATGTATGGCTTTATAGTGGGATTGTTTCTCTTATGGTCTGTAGGAGCCGAGAATTAGTGGTTATTTTAGGCACATATAGTTGGTTCTACTCTTTGTAGGCCCCACAACGGTGGCAAACACAAGGCCCACGGGCCAAAGCCAGCCCTTCACCTTGTTTCCACCTGGCGACAGCACTGAGCTCTCACTTAACTGTTAAGGAGTAGTTAGATTTATACAGCCCTAAAGTTCCATTCGGCCCTTTGAAAGCAACAGCAAAGCTGATACGGCCCCCGGTGAAAATGAGTTTGACACCCCTGTTTAGGGAAATTGAGCAAAATCATTTTTAAAGAAAATAATGACATCTAACAAAATTTTTTTTCTTATGTGATCCAAAAACCAGTTACCTAAGTCTCCATTGGACAGCTTTAATGTTCTTCAATTATATGCATACCACAGGCATCAAATTCAGTAGAATTAATCAGGTCAAACAATTATTTTATAACCTATAAAAGCTTGAAAAATGTTGAGAAATTCTGTGAGAATTTCTCCAAAAAGTAAACTGATAGTGATATGATCAAGATGTTGCTCAGATTCATTGGGTTCTTCATGCAAGATTAATGGATTTTTAAATGTTAAACTGTGTTATTCACCTTATTAACAGAATGAGGGAGAAAAACTGTATGATGATTTCAATACATATGGGGACAGCACCTGACAACATTTAGGACTCATTCATAATAAAAACTCTGGACGAAGCAGAAGTAGTAAAAAATTCCTCAAATTAATAAAGAGCATCTATAAAACATGTCTAGCAAAGACCGTAATAAGTGGTGGAAGACTAAACTGTTTATTCCCCAGAGATTGAGAATAAGGCAGGATGCCCACTTTCACTACTTGTACTCCATATTGCACTGGTGGACCTAACCATTCAGTAACAAGGGTCTGAAAAGGCATAAAGATTGGAAAGGAAGAAGTAAACTGTTTGTAGATGATATGATTATTTACATAAAAGTATCTAGGAAATCTATAAGTCAACTACTAGAATAAATTAACTTAGTGAGGTTGCAGAAACTAAGTTAATGTACAAAAACCAATTGTATTTTTATAGACTAGCAACATACAACTAGAAAATGGAAATTTAAAAAGCCAAACATTTACAGTAGGACCAAAATTATAAGGTACCTAGCAATAAACTGAACAGAAATGTCTAAAACCTCTATACTAAAAAATATAAATGTTGCTAAAGGAAATTAACACATAAATGGAAAGATATGCCATGTTTATGGATAAGAAGACCCAATATTGTTAAAGTGACAGCTCTCCCCAATTGATTTATAAATTCAATGCAATCCTAATGAAAATTCCAGAACTTGGTCACATGATCAAACTAGCTGCAGGGGAGTTTGAAAATGCAGTCTTTAGCTGGGGACCATCTGCCTATTTAAAGAACACCATGATTTAAAGAAAGAATAAATATTGGTATTAAGAGACAACTAGAACTCTGTTGCATGGACTAAGAAAAAATACTTACAACTCAAAATATAAAGCTTTGCATCCATAAGCATAAAGGCTTCTATAAATCAATAAAAAGGCAACCCAATAAAAATAACTAAAATGATATTAATGTGCAGTTCAGAAGAAATACAACCACTATGAATATAAAAAGATGTTGAACGCTCAGAGAAATGTGTAATCAGATAAATGCAAATTAAATCAACTAAAAGTTTTTTTGGCTAATCTGGTTGGCAAAACAAACTCCTGCTAATATCTAAGTTTGATAAAGGTGTAGGGAGAAAGGAACCTCCTATACACTGTCTTGGAATGTAAATTTGGAGGACCATTTGGAGGACAATTTGGCATTATCTATAAATGACTATAATGTTCATGTGTTTTGACTCAGGCATTCCACCCCTAGGAATCTTTCCTACAGAGTTTACTATAGTGATTGGTAACAGCAAAAATTTGGAAAAAACATAAATGCCTGATAGTAAGGAACTATATAAATTCCAATAAACTCATGTAATAAAATACTATGCAACCATTTAAGAAAAAGTAGCTCGATATGTTGTTACCTGAAAGACAGCATTTGTGATATGTTAAGTGAATGAAGCAAGTTGCAGCATAATATTTCTTAGGACAGTCCAATTTCTAGAAAGACTAAAAGAGGGAAAAGTAGCCCTGGCTGGAGTGGCTCAGTTGGTCAGAGCATCGTCACGTAACCAAAGGGTTTGATCCAGTCATGCTTCTCTCTTGCACTGATGTTTTTCTCTTTCTTCTTCTCTCTCTAGAAGCAATGAAAAAATGTTCTCAGGTGAGAATAAATAAAATAAATTAAGTAAAAGTATATACTATATAATTATAGAAGAAAGGCCAGAAGTATGTAACTGATATATGTAATAGTGATTCCCTCTGGGAAAGTAGAATTGGTCATGTAGAGAAGTATTTGTTTTACTTCTCAATTTTATAAGAATCTACACAATGGTGGGATTGTGGTAGATTGTCACCCCTTTTCTGTTTTCCTAGATTTTTCTAATTGAAAAAATACAAAAATGCTAAAAATAGCAATGAGTGAATTAAAGAATGTTATGAAAAAATATTTGTATCCCAGATATTAACCTTACTTTTGGGGTTTAGATATTATTGACTTAAGGTAACCTTACCCCACACCAAAAGTGCTTTTCCGTGATTTCTGAGAATCTCTAGAGCTTACAATCACTTTTATTTTGGAGTTTTCTGCTTCTGCTTACTTCAAATTCGTCCATTCCTCTCCTCCTAAAGCTGTTCTTTCCTTTCTGCTCCACTCGATACCAGATGCAGAGGTTAGCCCTCTTCCTTTGATTTCTCCCCTCCCCCAAGTATTTACATTAGACATTTGGATATGTGGCACCCTTTTCTGAAGGTTTGGGGAGGTAGAAAGGGTTTGCATTTAAAATATTGCAAATAAGTGAATGGAATGTTGAGCATCTTTCTTTTTTTTAAAGATTTTATTTATTTATTTTTAGAGAGGGGAAGGGAGGGAGAAAGAGAGAGAAATATCAATGTGCAGTTGCCGTTCACATGGTCCCCACTGGGGGACCTGGCCTGCAACCCAGGCATGTGCCCTGACTGGGAATCGAACCCGCGACCCTTTGGTTTGCAGTCCACACTCAATCCACTGAGCTACACCAGCCAGACCCCATCCTTCATTTTGGAAGATCTTCAACCACGTTTCCACTTTCTCACCTTTCCTTGTCACTAGTCAGCACAGCCTCTGGCCATGTTGTCGTCTTTCCTTATACTAGCACCGTACCTTCTCTTCTCTGGTCTCTTTTTTTCCTGTTCTTTCTCCAGGTCCTGAATTCTGCATCTTACTCAAGCAGAGAAGGTTAGGTATCTCTTCTATTTCCTAATGTCCTTGAGGCCACATCTTCACCCACCAACAGCCTGTCGAGATATATGCCTCAACAATGACAGTTACCTTCCCAAGAGGAACTCTGGTGTCTGCTGTTAAAATAATAACTTCCTCTCTCACTACGTAATATGGTTATAAGTGTAACTGATAAAATAATTAGCACATTAGTTATCTTTGACTTTCCTGCTTTTCTTGTTTCTGAGTAAAACCTTATCCTTTGGTTAGTGATATGGATAAACGAGTCTTTTTTTTTCCTGTGTTCACCTTTTTTAAAAAATATATTTCATTGATTATGCCATTACAGTTGTCCCATTTCCCCCTTTCATTCCCCTCCACCCTTCACACCCCCTCCCACCCACACTCCCCCGCTTTAGTTCATGTCCATGTGTCATAAGTTCATTAGCTTCTACATTTCCCACACTACTCTTGCCCTCTCCCTGTCTATTTTCTCCCCACTGTCTATGCTACTTACTCTCTGTACCTTCTCCCCACCCTCTCCTCCCACTCCCCTGTTGCTAACCTTCCAAGTGATTTCCATTTCTGTGGTTCTGCTCCTGTTTTAGGTGACCTCTTAGTCTGCTTTTGTTTTATGTGTAGATATTAATAACTCTGAATTTGCTGTCCTTTTACTGTTCATATTTTTTATCATCTTTTTCTTAGATAAGTCCCTGTAACATTTCATATAATAAGGGCTTGGTGATGATGAACTCCTTGAACTTGACCACACATCTGAGAAGCACTTTATCTGCCCTTCCATTCTAAATGAAAGTTTTGCTGGATAGAGCAGTCTTGGATGTAGGTCCTTGCCTTTCATGACTTGGAATACTTCTTTCCAGCCCCTTCTTGCCTATAAGGTCTCTTTTGAGAAATCAGCTGACAGTCTGATGGGAACTCCTTTGTAGGTAACTGTCCCCTTATCTCTTGCTGCTTCTAGAATTCTCTCCTTCATTTTAATCTTGGCTAATGTAGTGATGATGTGCCTTGGTGTGTTCCTCCTTGGATCCACCTTTTTTGGGACTCTCTGAGCTTCCTGGACTTCCTGGAAGTCTATTTCCTTTGCCAGATTAGGGAAGTTCTCCTTTACTATTCGTTCAAATAAGTTTTCCACTTGTTGCTCCTCCTCTTCCCCTTCTGGTACTCCTATAATTCAGATGTTGGAATGTTTAAAGATGTCCTGGAGATTCCTAAGCCTCTCCTCATTTTTTTGAATTCTTGTTTCTTCATTCTTTTCTGTTTGGTTGTTTCTCTCTTCCTTCTGGTCCACTTTATTGATTTGAGTCCCAGTTTTCTTCCCATCACTATTGGTTCCCTGTGCATTTTCCTTCATTTCACTGATTAATGCCTTCATTTTTTCATCTAATTTGTGACCAAATCAACCAGTTCTGGGAGCATCCTGATCACCAGTGTTTTGAACTGTGTATCTGATAGGTTGGCTATCTCTTGCTTGCTTGAAAGTATTGGCTCTGGGGCTCTGAGCTTTTCTTCTCTTTGAGTCATATTTGATCAGGTGGTACCTGTTATGTATGGTGGCGGAGCCTTAGGTGTTCACCAGGGTGGGGCAACCTAGTTGCAGGGTTGTGACGCTGTCTGTGGGGGCGGGGTCAGAGAGGGAACAATGGCACCTGTTCCATGCTCTCTCGGGTTTGTGTCTTCTCTGCTGCCTCCCACAAGCAAACTGGGCCCCCGGCACTGGTTTCCAGGTGGGTGGGCCTATGTACACTCCAGGACCCTGCGAGTCTCCCTAATGACCTCTCTTGTGAGGCTGGGAGCCTCTCCTGGCACCTTTTCAATTGGCGTTTTTAGGCTTTATTTTCCATTGCTGGGGCCCTGGGCTGTGCAGTCTGTCTCACTGTCTGCCCTTGCCTAGTTTATCTGCGTGCGAATGTGTGTCCACAGTCGGCCAACTGCCCTGCATGCCCTATGGGCTCTGCTCGTCTCCTCCCCACATCTGGGGTCCACAAGCTCTGTGCCACCCATGCTCCTCAGCGCTCCTGGGTCTGGCAAACACTGTGTTTTCCTGCCGTGTTCCCTCTCCACCGGCTGCCGACTCCACCCCTCTTACTGGTCTGATTGAATGGTTATCAGACTTCCGTAGTTCAATTTTCTGTCTGTTCTGGTTGTGTCATTGTTTGTAAATATTTGTTGTCCTTAATCCTGATTGTGAGAGGAGGTACAGTGTTTCCACCTACACCTCCATCTTGGCCGGAAGTTGGATAAATGAGTCTTAATTGACCTTGGCTTCTTTCTGTGAAACAGAAGAGTTGTGGAACATTGGCATTATTGTGACATCTAGTTACATTTTCATTTCAGGAGGGTTGAGGAGCAAATAAGTGACTTAAGCTTAAGCTAGAACCTCTTTGCTAAAAAGTTAGCTTTTGTGATGAAAGTGTAAGCAGCTACATAACTTATATAAACTCACAAATGATTATTCCTTGACAGCACTTAGCCTAACAGTTGGTCTACGAAAACATGATTCTTTGGCATTAAGAGACCTTACCCTAAGTCAGTGTGAGGTTTGCTGTTAGATAATTTGCAAGTGACTGACATCACCTGAAGTTCCCCAAGCCACTCTGCCATCTTCTCTCTGCGCCAACTTGCAGCCCCGCCTTTCTCTTCACTCTCGGCTGTGATCTTGGTGCTTATCTTCCTGAGAAAAGAGAAGCAGCTGGAACTTTCGTGTCTTCCCATCAGCAGATCAATCTCCTGTTATGATCCTACCCCCTGCCTTTCATCCTGTCGTAGTGGAAAAAGGCCAGCCCTTTAACTTGTGTACAGAATCCCACCCCCTTTTGTGGGCTTACGGACTTAGCCCTCGTAGCTGTTCCCCAATTATTCCTCAAAAATCATGTTTTACCTTTTATGTTAGGTCATTCCTGTTAGTATATAAATATGCCATCACAAGTTCTATGTTAGAAGAAATTCACCTTTTCTTCATTCATTATTCCATCCAGCTACTGCTCCATTTTTTTTGTTCCCTTTTAAGAAAAGCTCCTTGAAAGCATATCGTTACCTCAACCGGGTTTTCTAATCAGGTTTTCATTCCTGCCACTCAACTAAAACTGCCCTTGTCAAGATTTCCAGCAACTGCCTCGCTGCCACATCCAACGGTCAGTTCTCGGTCCCCATTTTCCTGTACCTCAGCAGCATTTGGACAGATCACGCTAACCTTCCTGAAGTACTTTCTTCACTAGGCTTCTGGAACATCACCCTTTCTTGGTTTTCCTTCAGCCTCCCTGGCCATTCCATAGTTTGTGTTACTGAATCTTCATCTTCGCTAACTCCTGAATCTTGGTGAGTCTGGGAGCTCATTTCTTGGACCTCTTTTCTCCTCTCTTCATTTAATTCCTAGGTGATCTCAACCAGTCGCATTGCTCTTATCATCACCTTTCTTGTGATGACTCCTAAATTTGTACCTCAAGCCTCAAACTTCTCTGAACTCCAGACTCGCCTACCATATTGCCTATGCGACATTTTTGTTTGGATGTTCAGTAGGTAATCCAAACTTAATGTATTCTACCCTTTCCCCAATTTTACTTATTTCAGGAACTAGCAGTTCCAATCACTTCTAGTCAACCAAATATCTTAGGGTCTTCCTCGACTCTCTTCTCTCACATCCCACATCCAGCCCATGAGCAAGCCCTGTTAGCTCTGTCTCAGCGCAGATCCAGAACCCGACCGTTTCTCACCACCTTCACGTGCTGTCACCACGGTCCCAGCCACCGCCATCTCTTGCCTAGGTGACTGCAGTGGCTTTTTAGCTGGTCTTTGTTTCCATTGTTGGCCCCTATGTTTTTTTTTCCTCCACACAGTAGTAATCAGAGTGATCCTTTTGAAACCTTAATTTCCCTAATTAAACTCTCTCAGTGGTTTTGTATCACATTTGGAATATAAAATCCCTACTACAGTCTACAAGATGCCAAATGATTTGGCTCCTGACGACTGCTCTGACTTCCTCTTCTGCCACCCGTCCCTCTTGTATTCCAGCCGCGGCAGGCTCTTCTGTATTCTCTGAGCACACCGAACATGGCCTGTCTTCACACTGCTGCTCCTTCTGCCTGGATGTCCTCCACCCAGATATTCACATGGCTTCTTTCTTCATTTTACTCAATTCTCCACTCAAATGCCAGTCCACGATAGGATGCTTTCTGACCATGCTGTTTGAAATAGCACCCTATTCCTCATGCCCTGCTCTCCGTCAGTCTCTGTTCTTTCTTTGTCCTTCTTCGTTTTTCTTCTATAGTGTTTATCACTTCCTGATATTTTCTGTGTATTTTTCTCTCTGTTTAGAAGGTTAGTTCCACGACCACCTTTGTTTAGTTCATTGCTGTATCCCCAGCACCTAGAATATTGCCTGTGGCGCTCAATGTTTGTTGAGTGAATGAATGAATGAATTGCTTTTTCCTTCATCAGATACACTTACCTTACTGATGTACTTTTAAAAAACCCATGGAAGAGAACAGTCTTTTTAAAAACTTGCAGTAGAGTACGCGACATAAAGTTTACCATCGTAACTATTTTAAAACACAGTTCAGTGGCATTAGGTGCACTCACGTTGTTCTGCTACAGTCACCACCATCCATCTGTAGAATCTTCATTTTGCAAAACTGAAACTCTATACTCATTGAACAGTAATTCCCTCTTCCTCCCCACCTGCAGCCCCTGGAAACCACTATTTTACTTTCTGTCTTTCTGAGCAGTCTTTTCATTACTCACCGAAAGAGAAGTTTTGAACGTGGTGTGAGTCAAACTGCCCCTCAGATTTCTTTTAATGGCTACCTATGGAACAACCGCCCCGGCCGTGGTGCTGTGCCAGGTATGGAAAGGGGATACAAGCAGTGTCCTCAACAGCGCTGCTCTGCTGGAACTGAGAGCTGCGGGTCTTACTAACGATGCCGTTCTGTATCTCGATATTATGCTCTGACACTGAAAACTGAGGTATATTTGGTTATGAATTTTGTTTTTTGTAGCCATTTTCTGCTTTCCTTTTTGTCTAGTCTGGTCATTTCAAATTGATAGGAGAAATATATTTTTAGGTGAAATCCATATAACATGAAATTAACTTCTTTCAAGTGAAAAGTTCAGTGGCATTTAGTACATTCAGAATCTCGTACAACCTCTATCTGAGTACAAAACATTTTCATTGCTCCAGAAGAAAACCCCGTATTCATTAAGCAATTGCTCCTGTTCCCTCCTCCTCCAGTCCTTGGCAATCACCAACCTGTGTTCTGTGATATTTTATATAAATGAAATGCAATACGTGACCTTTTGTGTCTGGCTTATTTTACCTAGCTTAATGTTTTTAAGGTTCAACTACATTGCAGCATGTGTATCAGAACTTCATTCCTTTATATGGCTAAATATTACATTATATGTATATACCACAGTTTGTTTATCCATTCATCTGCTAATGGATATTTGGGCTATTTCGACCTTTTGGCTATTGTGAAAAGTGCTGCTATGAACATACCTGTATATGTATTTTTTTAGTATCAATTTTCTTTTTTTTAACTTTTAAAAGATTTTATTTATTTTTTGAGGGGGGGAAGGGAAGAAAAAAGAGAGGGAGAGAAACATAAATGTGTGGTTGCCTTTCATGCGGCCCCTACTCAAGACCTGGCCCACAACCCAGGCATGTGCTCCGACTGGGAATCAAACCAGCGACTCTGTGGTTTGCAGGCCTGCACTCAATCCACTGAGCCACACCAGCCAGGTCTGAGTATCTATTTTCAATTCTTTTGGGTATATATACTTAGGAGTGGCAATTGCTGGGTCATACGGTAATTCTATGTTTAATTATTGTGGAACTACCAAACTATTTTCTGTAACAGCAATGTACAAGGATTCCTATTTTTCCACATTGTAACACTTGTTATTTTCTACTTTTCATTATTATTGTAGTCATCCTGGTGGGTGTGAAGTGGTTTCTTTTTCAAATATTTTAAATTATTTTAATTTTTTATTAAGTCTGTTGGGTGGCATTGGTTATATAGGCTCATATAGATTTCTTTTTTTAAAGATTTTATTTATTTGTATTTAGAGAGAGGGGAAGGGAGGGAGAAGGAGAGGCAGAGAAGAAACATGTGCAAGAGAAACATCAATCAGTTGCCTTTCACACATTCCCAACTGGGGACCTGGTCTGCAACCCAGGCATGTGCCCTGACTGGGAATCTAACCTGCAACCTTCCAGTATACAGGCCAGCACTGAATCCCCTGAGCCATACCAGCCAGGGCTCATATAGATTTCTGGTGTACATAGTGTACATTTCTAGTGTACATTTTCTAGTGTACATCTAGTGTACATATTGCATTTCATTTATTTTTTATTTTTTAAGATTTTATTTCTTTATCTTTACAGGGGAAGGGAAGGAGAGAGGGAGAGGAATATCAATGTTTGGTTGCCTCTCTTGCACCCCCTGCTGGGAACTGGCCTGCAACCCAGGCATGTGCCTTGACTGGAAATCGAGCTGCAGTCCTTTGGTTTGCAGGCCAGCGCTCAATCCACTGGGCTACGACAGCCAGGGCATTTTGCATTTCATTTATATGTGATAAATGAACATGTGATACATGTGATACATGGTCTGTGTATTGCCCACCACCCAAAATCAAATCATCTTCCATCATCGTCTTCCATCATCATCCATTCCCCCTTTACCCTTTACTGCTATCCCACCCCTTCCCCCGGTCACCACCATACTGTTGTCTGTGTCCATGAGTTTGAATTTTATATCCCATACATGAGTGAAATCATATGGTTCTCAGTTTTACACAGTGGTTTCTCGTTGTGGTTTTGGTTGCACTTCCTAATGATTAATGATGTTGAGCATCTTTTCATGTGGTTATTGGCCATTTATATCTTTTTTTGAAGAAACAATTTTTGACAACTATTATAGCATATTATATTTGATGAAATCTTCTCTTGTTTTGGTTAAGTTTCTCTTGATTGCAGCCGTAGTGTGTGCTATTAGGACAGGAGTTGGTAAACTATGGCCCCTGCACCAAGTTTACCTCACTGCCTCTTTTTATGTGGCCTGCGTGATAAGCATGGTTTTCGCTTTTAAATGGTCAGGGGGAAATCAAAAGAAGAATATTTCATGACACAAAAAAGATATGCAGTTCAAATCTCAGTGCTCATAATAAAGTTTAATTGGCACACACAGCGCATGCATTCATTTACACGTATCTGTCTAGGGCTCTTTTCACACCGCAGCAGCAGAGCCGAGCAGTCGCAATCGAGGCCATGTGGCCCACAAGCCTAAAATATTTACTCTCTGGCTCACTACGGAAAAAATGTCCCTGCTCTGTGTACTCTGTTTGGGCTGCTGTAACAAAAATACCATAGAATCGGTGGCTTAGGAACACCAGAAGTTTGTTTTTCACAGTTCTGGAGGCTGGGAAGTTCAGGATCAAAGAAGTAGCAGGTTCGTTGTCTGGTGATAGCCCCCTTCCTGGTTCGTAGATGGCCATCACCCTACTGTGTCCTCACATGGCAGAAGGGACGAGGGAGCTCTCATCTCTTAAAAAAGGGCACTAGTCTCATTCATAAGGGCTTACTCTCATGACCTAATGACTTCCCAAAGGTCTCGCATTCTAACACTATCATATTGGGGGTTATGTTTCCACGTATAAACTGGTGGGGGAAACACAAGCATTCAGTCCATTGCACCCTGTGTTAGCAAGTCTTTGTCCTTGGCTTCTGATCTTTTCCCAGCCCCAACTGTTGATGGCCAGAGAAGCCCTTAAGAGAGTAAGGAGGACTCGTGGGGAGTGCTGACAATGGTCTAGTAGTTAGTTTAGTTCTTGTAGATGACCAAATGTTTTTATTTTGGTAGATACTAAACTCCAAGGTTAAACTATGAACGATAGGAACCAAATGTAAAATTCCTGAAGTACCACTTAAATGTCAACTGTCACTGTCATTAAGAGAAATGATCACAGCGGAACCTCAGTAAGGCTCCAACTCTCCTAACACATTACAGTTCCATTCACCTCGAAAGACGCCTTTGGCTCCAAATTCTGAAACTGTGGTTCTGACACTAAACATGGGAATGTCATTATCCCATTGAACAGGAGCATTTTATATCCAGAACTTATCAGAGTCCTTCTGTGACCGAATTATTTTGAAAATTTGCTCTGTTTAAGTAGGGGTGTCTTCTCACACTTCAAGATTTCTTTGAATCTTTTTCGAATAAGAGACTTGAATTTGATTTGCATCCCCATGGTATTGATTTCAATAGGTGTGCATTTTGTTAGAAGGAGGTTGTTAATCAGTCATTGCCACGCTGTGCGTAGGCCTTTGGAGCACAGGCTGACTTAAGGAGATACCCTGTGGATTTAAAATACCAAGAGGTAAAGAAAACTAGACTCAATCATGCACCTCCAATTTCTATAATGGTATTAACCTAAACTGGATATGCCCAAATAGTAATCTTACCGTGGAAACTGGACTGTTTTATATTCTGATGGGATATTTATAGTTAAGGGAAACTGAATGTTTAAGAGTGAAATTCAGTTCATTCCTGAAGAAAGGAATTTTGTAGCTATTGGATGATGGGTGAGATTTCATTAAGGAAATAGCCCCCAAACCCTAGAGAGTGCTTGCGGTAGGCATTAACATTCCCAAGCAAGTGGAGGCAGGGCTCTTGTCCCTCAAGGCCTTTCAGCTCTCAAAGCAACTCAGCTGCTACACTTTCTAAATACTGCACTCAGCTTCTCTGACGAGTATGCAAGGTTCTCTTCTGAATGAAGTCATATAAACCTCTAATAGCACCAGGCTGGTGTACGTCTTTATATTTTTATTGGTCTCTAGACTCTAACTCCTTGATTGGTAGCTTTGCTAATTAAAGAAGCTCACTTTAATAAAATTATTATGTTTAGATGCTTGTTGGTAGAAGCTGTGTGCCAAATGCTATTTTCAAGCTCAATCATTAAGGTTCTGAAGGTTTGTTGCTCATACTACTTTATATAACTCACTCCGAGGCTGTTAAAGCGTCACGTACCTATCCACTGTTATTTTAAGTATGTCTATCTGTGATGTGCTCTTGTCCATTACTTGAACCTACCAACATGATAAAGTCTTAATAAGCAATTAAATAAAATGACATTTTTTCACTGAAAAAAAGAAGAGTGTTTGTTGCTGCTGTCCTTCAGTCTGCTACCCCATCTGAAATCTGCAGTTGGTTTAATAGTATTTGCCTTTGTCATTATCAAGAATCCCTGCTCTGCTTTCAAAGTTGGGTCTATCCAAAATCTTTATTTTAGCATGTTCCATTAGGGTATGGCCTGTCCTTCTTGTCTGATACAGAGCTGAAATGTTTACAGAATGATCATAAGTTACTCCTTCTACATTTTTTGATCAGCTTTTTAAAATCCTGATGCTTAGGTTGCACTTTATAGCATCCAAATCAGAATGTATGGGGTAGGAGCTGTGGGCATCAGTATTTTTTTTTAAAGATTGCAGTGTGCAGCAAGGTTTAGAAACCACTGGCTTTACCTACTAGTCAAACTTAGAGATTCTTCCCCCCGGTATTTATTTACTCCTCAGGATTAATTAGATGACTTTAACAGTGATTTTCAACCTTTATCATCTCCTGACACACATGAACAAATTACTAAAATCCTGCAGCATGACAAAAAAATTTTTTTTCCCAATCTGACAAAGTAAGTATAATTTTGATCCATTTACACTGGTTAGTGTTGGGTTGGCTGTTGGATTTTTTTATTTGACAATCTAAGGGAAAAGAGGTCAGTGCCCCTGACTAAATAGTCAGGTATTGCATATTTTAAAAATTCTTGCAGCACATCAGTGTGCTACAGCACAGTAGTTGAAAATTGCTGCCTTATAATAATAATGCACTTTAGCCTTGGCTGGTGTAGCTCAGTGGACTGAGCACAGGCCTGCAAACCAAAGGGTCGCTGGTTTGATTCCCAGTCAGGGCACATGCCTGGGTTGTGGGCCAGGTCCTCAGTAGGGGGTGCTCAAGAGACAACTACACATTGGTATTTCTCGCCCTCTCTTTTTTCTTCCCTTCCCCTCTCTCTAAAAAATAAATAAATAAAACCTTTAAAAAATAATAACACATTTTAGTTATTTGGAAAAAAGATGTGATATATACATAAGATAGTACCATTATCATTATTATCAGTATTTAGAACATATTTAGACTATAAAAAAGCCATTTTGTGGTAAAATGTACATAATATAAAATTTACCATTTTAACTATTTTTAAAAAGATTTTATTTATTTTTAAAGAGAGGTGAAAGGAGGGAGAAAGAGAGGAAGAGAAAGAAACATCAATGTGTGGTTGCCTCTTGCATGCCCCCTACTGGGACCTGGCCCACAACCCAGGCACGTTCCCTGACTGGGAATTGAACCAGCAACCCTTTGGTTCACAAGCCTATGCTCAGTCCATTCAACTACACCAGCCAGGCCATTTTAACAATTTTTAAGTGTACATTTGAGTGGCATTAAGTACATTCACATTACTATCATTACTCCAGACCTTTTTTCATCTTCTGATCTCTAGATCCATTACACAGTAACTCCCTTCCCTGCAGGCCCTGGCAACCACCATTCTACTTTCTGCCTCTATACATTTGACTACTCCTGATGCCTCATATAAGTGGAATCATACAGCATTTTCCTTCTATGACTGACTTATTTCAGTTAACGTCATGTCTTCAAGGTTCATACAGGGGCGTCCAACCTTTTGGTGTCTCTGCAACACTCTGGAAGAAGAGTTGTCTTGGGCTACACATTAAATACATTGTGACATGTAATCACAAAAAAATCTCATAATGTTTTAAGTAAATTTACAATTTTGTGTTGGTCCACATTCATAGCCATCCTGGGCTGCATGTAGCCCACAGACCACAGGTTGGACACCCCTGTATGTCAGAATTTCCTTCCTTTTTAAGGCTGAATAATATTCCATTGCATGTAGTTTATTCATTCATCTGTCGATGGACCCTTGGATTGCTTCTACCTTTTGTGTATCATGAGTCATGCTGCTCTGATCACGGATGTGCAAGAGGCCAATTTTAAGTGACAACCTGATGGTCTGTTTTCCCTCTGTAAGATGCTTGTCTGAATAAATTTCTTGTTCTTTATGGGTAGATTGTTAGTGTAGTTCACCAGATGAACAAATACCTGTCCCTAATGACTGGTCTACCTTCTACAAAATATGGCAAAAGTTAGGTACTGTTTCAGATACTTTCTAGATTTTCTCAAAGGAGGTAGTAGAATTATTTTATTGAATTAGCTCTCCCACCCAGGCTGTGGATCAATCCTGCAGAGGTTATGTTCTACAAACACAGTGACAAAAGTGTTTGTCTAGAAAGAAATAAAGGAGTCATGCTATATAGTTTGGTTTAACTCTCAAATGCCACTAGGGCAAAATTGTAAATTTCAAGACCAACCTGAAAGGTTCCCTAGTAATGTAATGACTTTAGAAGTTATGAACTAATTAGATTGAATCTAGAAGCCTCATTAGCATCCTTCTATTTCTGTCTGTGTTACTCACATAAGCCATTTAGTCTTCTTCTATACATGGTCTTAGCTTTTTGAGTGAGAGAACCTCATACCTGAGCTGGAAGCTTACTTTTTTACTTATTTCTGTTCTCAATGAACTACTCTTTGCCTCCTGACCTCTGTGAAGTATGTGCTTTCTTTTTTACAAACATTTCAGATAGATGTTTTTTTATAAGAGATCAGCTATGTTAGTCAATGTGTGAAAAATTTATGGGGGCATACAACTTTGAAAAAGTAGTGATTACTTATTTTAACATTGTATTTCTGAAGGCATTACATTTTTATGTTCCCACAGCCCACCCACCTAGTCTTACAGCATCAAATAAATGAATTTTCATGTGTATTTTTCACCTGATCCCTTTGATGCTTTTCCTTAATTTTTCCCTTATAAGAAAAGGCATCTTAAATGGAAAAAGGCTTGGTCACATCACTGAAGGGATGGAAACCTGACACTTTGTTGGTCTCTTTGGGGTGACAAATGGGCTGCATCTGTGTGCTTTAGAAGTACAGGAATGCCCTAAAATTAGAATCTGATGAGATAATGATTTTAGAAACATAAGCAAGTTGTTCTTGCCTGAAGACTTGCCTATCAAATCCTCCAGTCTGAGAGGCCGAGACTGAGTAAACAAACCTTTCTTTCTAGATCTGCATCTGCTGGTGGACGTGGCCTGTAAGCAAGAGCACTTTCCAAAGGAGGAGGAATTAAAAGAGTGAGGAATGGACGACACATGTGACACTCCAGCTGTAGCTGGAAGCAGACTAGCCGTGCACATGACGCACTGTTGGGGTTTCTTCAGTTCTGTTAAGGAAAGATAGATTTTTGTTTTGTTAATTGAGAATTTTGTTCATTGAAAATTTGGAGTTTGGTGTTTACCACAGCCGTTCAGTTCAGATTGTTTACCTTGACAAACACTAAACATCTAGCAGCTTATTTTCCCCTGCTGCCCAGATCCCTTTCGAGTGAAAAATCCTGGCCTTCTGTTACAGTGGAGACGCATCCGACAACTGCTGCGTCTCCGGTGCTGGAAAATCTGTGTGCGTGCTGATTTGTCATCTCGACACTCTCAGTTTACGGTCAGCACAACTCCTGTGGGGACTTGCAGGCTATTTGTTTCAAGTCACAGCGTGATTCTTTTAGAGAAGATTGTGTGAGGAATGAAGGCATAGAAGGTCACCAAGATCACGGGTCCAAATGGTTCCGGAATTCTAGGGAAGAAACTCTGAAAAAGAGCTAATTTTCTAAGTGATTAACCAGAAATGCTCTTAACTTTTCAAGAGCAAGGCCTTGAAAAGGCCTTCCGTTCTAGAGCAAGGCCCCTGGACTTGGACCACCCATCACACTTAACAGCTTCTAACTATTTTATATTAGTGGGAGCATTCTTTTATTTTCATATCTTTCTTTCATTTTAATGATTCGTTATTATAAATGATAAGGTTTTATTAATATATCAGTTATTTAAATGTCTTCTAAAGAAAAGTATTTAACTTGTTTAATATATTTATAAATGCTGGTAGATTTAAGAGTTTTAAAACTTTATATTTTTATTGCTATTGTAGGATAGAAGGATAAAGAAAATAATATTTTTACTTTGAGGGGGAAATATGCAATGTGCGGACGAAAACATTAAGAGATTTAAAACAGTGCCTTATTATTTTCGTTTTTATATTCAGTAAGTATAAATTCTCATCTATATCAGATTTGGTGCACAAATTTTGGGATAAACTGATTGGTAGTCATCTAACAGAAGCTCCTGTATTTTTAATAGTCCATGGCCGGTTAAAGCTTCTGAGGGAATTTCAGATGGCGGGATGGACTCTAACATTTTTATCTTACCCCCTCTGTAGGACTCTGCCTTTGAGTGGCAGGGCTGTGGGACTGGTTTTCAGGAGAGGTGTTTTTGTTGTTCACTCTCTGTGGTCGATCCCTTACTTGCTCATCACAGGACAGCAAGAAACTCTCTGGTTTAAAGTCTTTTAAATTGGCTAGGACTTTCTTACTGGATTCTGCTTCAGTTTTCTGCACTGCAGATACAAAAGGAAAGCCTAGGAATATGAAAGTAATTAAAAAGAAAAGGCACTTGGCGACATAAGTACTGTGTTAGCATTGTGGGTATAACAATTCATTAAATTGCATTGTGCCTTTCCAATGATGTCAAACCCTAGAAGTGTTACAGAGATCGTAGTTTTTTTTTTAAAGGATGAGCTCTATATTGGTGACTCAGTTTAGATATGAAAGTAGGTTCTGAAAAGTGACCTGTTTGGTCCATCTGATTCTAAATAGTTGATGTCCACATGATGGGCGTTTATTCATCTTTATTAGCAAGGTTTAAAAAATGAACCGATTATCAAGACTCCTACATCTTTTGGCCAGACTATGTCTTTTGGCGGAGTATATGAAGAGGAGACCCAATTTCCAGATGAAGGAACTTGGCTTTTTCTCTGTCATGTTGAAAAGCTTATATACCGTGGTGCTATTTCTTCCTGTAAATATGCCTTTCTTAGCTTTGTATGTGTTGAAAGAGATAATATATTTTGAGGAACATGTGTCAAGTAGTAACCTTGTCATGGATTTGGTTTCAGTGGTTTTAAGGCTTAATTAACTATATGCCTTTATCAGCTTTCCAAACTTTTTTTTTAAATATGCATAGAACGCAACAGACTGAGGAGCTAGACCTCCTGCTATAATACTCGCAGGCCCACTGCTTATCAACTAAAGCTATCATCACTGACTTGGGTAGAAGGGAAAAAGATAAAATAAAATCTTGGTGTGAATTAGCCAGTCGGGTCTGACACATACTAACGAGGTTCCCGACTCGCACTTCAGTGTCTCAGCACCTTAAGCGTGATACATTTTAATCAGTCAGCAATAAAGTAAGCGTTTCAACTTGACTTGTCGTCTTGCTTGTTTTTACTGTTTAATTGGTGATTACTGGAAACCTCAGTCCTTATGACTATCAATCCTAACAGTAAAGTTCAAAAGAGAATGTACTCTGTTTTTCAAAGAATCTGACTTTTTAAGAAAATATGTCCTGGCTTTTTAGTTTTTTCATTTGCACTTGAATAGAGATTGAATTTTTTAAGTGCCATTAAGGATAAGGGCAATCCTTAGACATATGTATAGAAACCTAATTTTTCGGTAGAGGATGACGGCCTTCAGTAACTTTAGTCCATCCAGATGTGTAAGTGAATACTGAAGGATGGCTCGTCTTCTGTGTGAGAGTGGGTGGCAGAGAGGTGGGCATTCCATTGCCACGGTGACGGCGTCTTTATGACATCTCCGTGGAAGCTGTGGTGTACCAACCCCTGAGGGATAACTCCAAAGCTTTAAAGCCAGAGAGTACTTTTTCTGACTTGTCAGTTCCAGTGACCTAAAAAAACACAGTATATCAGCGAACTAAACTGCATAGAAATGTTTGGGTTGATCCCTAGTACCTCAGGGTACCCAGGTTCACGATACATGTTGTCGTTATTCCCAGATCTTAGTTAGAGTTTCCTTAAGAGAGGGCAACCATATTTCTACTATTTTTACCTTCTTTCAACTAAATGTGTATGTTAACTTGGTTTGGTTCTCTTAATTCCTTTGAAAGATTTAAGGAGAAATAAGTAAGGTGCCCTGGCTTTTGTAGCTCAGTGGATTGAACGTGGGCTGCAAATCAAAGGGTTGCTGGTTCGATCCCCAGTCAGGCCACATGCCTGGGTTGCGAGCCGGGTCCCCAGTGGGGGCCACGTGAGAGGCAACCACACATTGATGTTTCTCTCCCTCTCTTTCTCCCTCCCTTCCCCTCTCTCTAAAAATAAATAAATAAAATCTTAAAAAAATAAGTAAGGCAAAGTCCATTAGTAGCTCACTTTTCATTAACTTTAAAAATATTTTGCGTACATCATCTATAACAATGTATATTTTGCATTATTTATACTCTACTCCTATATAGCACACATAAAATAAAAATATAAAACCATAACAGATTTTTAAAAATTGTCTCCAGAAGAATTAGATCTATTTCTATTCTTTAGAAAGGAGCTATAAAAGGTCTATGCTTACATTATGCTCTTAATGTCCAACCAATAAGAATAAGCGCTAAATTAAGAATTTACATTAGAATTTATCTCTCTACTCTAGGTTAGTAATTAGGCCTAAAATGTCAAAAGTATCCCCATAAATCTTCTTTAGGGAAAAACTCCTCATGGTAAATAGACTACTCATAACTTTTTTATTTTAGGGGCATTATGTATTTTAATCTTTACAACAAACAAGCCTACAATGCAACTATTATTATCCACATTTAGCAAATGATCAATGTGTAAAATTAAAAAAATTTAAGATTGATGGTATGTGCTTCTTACCACAATTTAAAGAAGCACATAACAAATCTTAACCTTTTTTGTTTTTTCGAGTTTTAAATTTTATTACTAACCTTTTTTTTTTTTTTTTTTTACAAATCTTAACAATTTCTAAGAGTACTGTTCAGTAGTGTTGACCACATTCACATCATTGTATGTTTGTACAATTTGGAAAGATTTTTGGCAGAGGTAAAAAAAATGTTAGTGACAATTAAATATAATCTGGTAAATTTGAAAATTCAAATGTTAGGAACATATTAGAAATGCATTATTTCTAACGACAAGACTACTGCAAAGGCTATATAGTTCATGAATGTAATAATCAGCCAAAAATTAGTTTTGTTTCCTACATTCTCATTAGGCATATACACTTTACTCCTTTGCTTGTATTTATGACAGACTTACACACAGTCCTGTGTGGAGGACATAGGTCTAGTCCATAGTATTGTTTCACCTCCCAGAGATGTGAGAAGAAAATAGCAGATTCTAGACCTGTGACATCAACCTGATCTAAAAGCTCTATAGACGCACAGTTTAGAAAAGAGCTATTAAATTTAAGTCAGTAAGCACGGAAGAAAAACTATGCACAAAATAGAGTTCTTGCCAGGATTGTAGACATAAGAACAATGAATCAGTAAGTATTATAGCACAGGATCACTTTATTCTGGCTTTGTGCCATTTATAGGCACTAAAACCCCCAAAAAGCAGCGATCTCTTCGAATTTATATTTGCAAAACCCTTTGTCTGTTCATCTTCTGGGTTTCCTTTTTTCCCCCCTCTCTCTATTTCCTCATACCACTGTGCTCTTAGGTGCAGAATCTGCTTAGACATCTGTTTGAGTGGCCCTGATTTACATGTGCCAGCATGCCTACCCAGAGAAAGGAATTGAGGATTGAGTTGGATGCAGTTTGGCTGTGGCTCAATAGAGGGAGTAGGGGAGCTGAGAGAAGAGAGAGCAAAAGAACGTGTCTGGTTAACAGTGTGCGGGCCCAAGCCGAGCCGGAGCCAGCCAGGGGGAGGAGGGGCAGGATGGGGGGTGGTTGCCTCTGGCTGCTCCACCCTCACTTTGTGTCAGCAGGTAGAGAGCGTGATTGCAGTCTCAGGGGAGGGAGGCCGAGCTAGAACACCAATTACAAACCACAGGCTTCCTCCTCTAGGGAGGTGATCCAGAATTGTCTTTCTGGAAGGGAAGCACTCGAATCCTTCCGAACTTTCCAAGTCCATCCATGATTCAGAGATATTGCCTTCTCCCTCTGGGATTTTCTGTGTTCCTGGTAGTGAACTGTTGCTTTGCTTCTTTGCTCTTTCAAGATTTGATCCTTTTATATGCTGTTCGGGGAGAAAAAGAACTTTTGTTAGAAAGGCGATTTCAGAAATGACTTTGGATTCTCTATAAGTGTTTTTAGAGTTCTTGGGGGCAGTAGCTCTAACCCTGGACTGAGTTTTTGCCTTTGACCTGCATGGATTATTTTTTCAGGCTTCGGAATTTCTCGGCACCTACCTGCAGTGCGGGGCACTTGGTTTGGTTGCAGAGTGAGAAGGTGGAAGAATGAGCTGTACTTGGTTAAACAGTTGAAATCTTTTTTGAGCAGGATCTATAAAAGCATAATTGAATTTGTTTCACACCCGTGGATTCCAGTGGGCCCGACAGCGCAACAGGTTTGCAGATTTCTTTTGAAACTCTTTTTTTTCCTCCCTCTGCCTCAGCAAAAGAAAGAATCTGTATAACAGGTTCATGTTCAATTGCTTGGCTTTTCAGCACTTATTCTGAAGACTTTATAAGATTTTTAAAATTTGACCTCTGAACACAGTGGGCTTTGTGATTGAAGTGCATTTATATTTGCTTTACGAAGGATGCACATTTTAAAATTTTAAAATAAGATTGTATTTGTACAAAGACCCAAATTCTCAAGTGTGCCTAGAAATAGCACAGATCTACCCTACTCGGGCTTTTTACTTTTTCAGAGTATTCTTAGAGCCTGGAGGCTAATCACCTCCCTACTCCCCCTGTCTTTTATACTCCACCCCCTCAAGGAATTTGAAAACGTGTTAGGAATAGTCCTTTGTTTTACTTATGAACCTAGAAAATTACAGATTATAAAATCAGGATAATAAAGTAGTTTCCAAAAGCATCTCATGGGAAATCAAAGTGCTTGGCATTCTCAAGCAGGAGCATAAAAGCTGAAACTCCTAGGAGAGAAAGAAAAGCAAAGATAGAAATATGGTTTTTTACTGGGAAAACTAATTGGAAAGCTAACCTTTTCAAACATTCATCTAACTTGAAAGTTGGAAAAGGTGGCGATGCTCAGGATTATCCTGTAATATACGAAGACATAAAATTACCACCTGATTTACAGGCAAATTTAGGTAGAACATAAAGACATTATAGTATATTTTAAGTCCACAAAAAGCATTGTAAATTCCATGGGCCTAGACCTTCGGCCACATTGCAGTGCAGTTGAATGTGTAAACGTTCATGAATACGTGTTGTAGCATCTTGAGGCATCTCTCAAGGTGCGGCCTGAACTGTTGTTCCCTCTCCTTCCCCATTTGAAAGAAAAATTCTCCTGCGATCTTTAGCCTTTTCCCACTGACAAATTTCGAGGCTTAACAAGGACCATCTCTTCACTTTCTGAGCTGGAGTTTTTTTACTCTCACCTTCAATGCATGGCCTTAGTTGTTTACTTTGCCTTGTTTTGTTCATTAACATTGGGTTTAGTGGCTCGACAACTTGATGCATATGGAAGACCAGCACCCAGTGATCTGACATAATAAAAATTCAGGATGTGACAGTCAACCTCCAGCAAAGTTGGAAATTCCAAAGAGAAGTGGTGAGATCTTTACTAATAATAGTGAAGATGGGAGAAAATGACATACCTGCAGCAGAAGTGGGCTGAAAATACCCTCTTCCCTGCCAGACCAGGAATGCCACCTGTTCTTGGGAATATACTTTAGAGAAGGGAAGGGCCAAAACTATATGACTGGGGTTTCTCAAACTGAAGCATAAGTTCTCTCCTCCTTCGTTTGTCTGGATCCGAGAAGCTGCGTTTGGTATTAGCTAGTGGAAGCAGTATGTATGGCCGAAGTGCATTGCTGCAGCTGGTAGCATGAGTGGTGGCCACCAGCTGCAGCTGGCTGCCCTCTGGCCCTGGCTGCTGATGGCTACCCTGCAGGCAGGCTTCGGACGCACAGGACTGGTCGTGGCGGCAGCGGTGGAGGCTGAAAGATCAACAGAGCAGAAGGCTATTATCAGAGTGATCCCCTTGAAAATGGACCCTACAGGAAAACTGAATCTCACTTTGGAAGGTGTGTTTGCTGGTGTTGCTGAAATAACTCCAGCGGAAGGGAAATTAATGCAGGTAAGGACACCTTTCTTACATTTTACTTTCCATCTGTTTGAAATATGCCTTTCTCCTTGTGTCTCCCAAACCAAATACTAGATTCGAGGGCTTCTGTGGCTTACCTTTTTTATGTATTCCGTCTTTTAAGGGTATTGCCTCACTGGCATTCTAAAGCAAATTCTGACTTTATACTCGAGAAGAAACATATAAATCCTACATTTTAGAAGATCGCCTGCTTATTTTTAGCTCTGATCATTACATTGCATTTTTAGATACACCTTGTAAGACCCTTCTTTGCAAGTGGTACATTCTGGACATAATATTTTGGTAGGTGAAATATATAGGCTTGTATTTAGTTGAGGACTGTTGAAATGTGAAGTGAGCCCTCGGGAGGTTGATTTTGATGGTCAGCAGCACCCTGAAATTTGGGAATGCCCCTGGAGCGTATTTGGTCGCGGTGTCACGTTTGAAAATCAGTCAAGCTCGAGTGCTTCCACTGGCTCGGCACCTCAGGTGGCGCCCGTCGCTGAGCCCAAAATGGAGAGGCCTGGGTCACAAAATGGACACAAGGTGCAGACCTGCCTCCTGATCCCTCTGGCACCGTCTACCCATAATTTTATGATTTTCAGACACTGAACATTTTTTCACTGATGCACAAAGTTTCTCGGACACAGTTTTTCGGGCTTTCAGGCTGTGAATTTTGCCTGTCACTCATTCATAGCCTGCCCTTTCTGTGTTGAATTTATGAACCGAGGAGGCCCACTGCGTTTCACAGGTGAATTGCTCGTTCCCACAGTGAGGACAGAGCCTAGAGAGCTGGGTCTTTGCAATGCGGCCTCCCAGGATCTTATTCCATAAAATTATGTTGTTTGTTTATCGATTAAACTTTATTTATGAAAGGACACCTCTTGCGGTACCTCTCAGACACAGGTTAAAATATTGTTAAATATGATTTATCTCAGCATCCAAGCTCAGACTTCTGTTTTCTGATATGAACCGAACCAAAGTATGATATGAATTTTAATTCTGTTCTCTTTTGAGAAAGAAGGTGAGAGTTTTGAACAAATTCTAGAACTCCCTTTCCACGGATTTTACATTTATGATTTAGTGGTTCTTCATGATTACTTTTTAGGCAATATTTTAAAGCTGGGATCAGTGAAGTGGAGGAAGAATCGAGTGAAATGGAAGGCCCTGCTATTTAGAAAAATAAGCAGGGAAAGAGCATGTATCTGGAAAAAAATGGCTGAAGAAGTTTTGCTTCAGAGCCTAATCATTTCATTTGCACTGTAGGATGGCATTAGGAACATTTAACAGTTGAAACATAAATCATTTTGAATACAACAATTAGAAAGGAAACTTTCTTTCTGACCATGCCTACTTAGTTCCCTGAATCGTGAAGTATGGGCTTCGTTTTATAACCTGAGCTGTTTTACTGTGCGCCTCTGTTTTTGTCTCTGAGGTCTTTGGGAGCTGTACTAAGCTTTGTACCTTATGAATGTCCTGTGGCAGCAGCATGTTCAAGAGGTTAATTATATACTGTGTAAAATAGTGTCCTCTTTATTTTAATTTTTTTCTTCTGTCATAAAGCTCCATGTAAAGTCTCTGTGTATTCACGGAGGGAAAGGTACGGAAGAGGCACTAGCTGGCATTCTCTTGGCACTTACTGTTTGTCAGTCATTATCATATCCTCTCTTATTCTGCCCTTTTCCTCAAAGGTAACATTCGCTAATTTTTTAAACTGTTAATATTGAGCCTATTAGCATACTTTAGGGATTGTTTCTTTACTTGGAGAAGAGGGAATTTCACTGTATCTATTATTTAGCAAAGGCCTCTCAGGCTTTTACAGAGGTTTATGTCATTGGCAATTTTCAGTCTTTCTTTATCTTTTCTGTCCACGCAAGCATCTTCTAGGTCATTAATAAATACGCTTGTAAACCAGCCTAGTATTAATCTCTCGTGACTATCAGGATTGTTCCTGGTTTATTGTCTATTGATCCATTTTTAATCCAGAATAGTTACCACATTTTCTTAATAGTGTCTTATGAGACAATTATGTTTTAAAAAACAACCTTTTGAATGGTAAGCATGAGTTCTCTTTTATCCACCATTGGATTAACTCGTTCGAAGACCTCTGGTGTGTTGGGGACACGTTGTTTGACACGCCTGGAATCCACGCTGTTCACTCCTTATCAGATCACGCTGCAGCTCAGGTGTACTCACCTGTGGTTAGCCAAGCCTTCCACGTAACAGGAGTTCTGCGGGTATCCCCTGGAGCTGCGCTTCGCTGCACTTAAGCTTTCTTGGTGAACGGCTGTACCCTGGTGTCACAAATCTAAAGGGCTCTTCTCTGTTGGCTTTAAGGAATTTTGGACGATTCTACACATCCTTTTACCTATGAATGAATTATTCTACCTGCCTGGTAATTTTGTTTGTGTCTGAAGGCGCAGTCAGGTCTTTGTAAACCTGGGGATGCTATGGATTGGGAAACGTGAAGGTATGAAAACAGGGATTAAAAAAAAAATCCTTGTGGTTTCTAGAATTTCCAGAGAGTTTCAGAAAAATCTAACATTCTGCTCAATTAATTCAAGGTAGGTACAGTTTCATAAGGGACAAATTAACTAGATTTTTTCTTGCATTACAATTTTAATTTTTCTTAGACAAAGAGAGACATCCCTTGACAGGGTGCCCCCAATTTGTTTAGTAATGAAATGGACCATAGAATTGTCTCTAAAATAATTGTACTTGTGTCAACTTCATCCGATGGCCGTGTGTACAAGGACATTGAAGTCCAGGCCTTGGTGAATTTTTGTCTGGAGTCTTATGCCTCACTCTTTGTGTTTAGGTTTCTTTTTACCCGCAGTAATACCCATCTTACAAGATACCTTTAAAGTTTTAAACTGTAATATTCTTTTTAGAGTACTAAAGGAAAGTCAAAATAGAAGAGGAAATGTAGCCTTTGCTCTTTCGTCCATTTCAAAACTCCCCATCTTAGCCCTGACCAAACTAAACTGGTTTTCTTTCTTTTCTGCCCAAGAGGCTGCTCGTTTGCATTGCCAGAGCATTTCACATCCCTGTGCGTGTTGCTGTTGTCTGGAAGGTGCCTCCTCCTTAGGTTTGCCCTGCGTTTGCCACAGTCTTTGTCTCTTTCTTTCTTCTGATTGCCTTCCACCTCTTTGTCTATATTTCCACTTAATATTTATGTTTAGGATAACCTTCCTTCTGCTGCTATTCCGATCAGTTATTTTCCTAACTAACCGTCAAAAATATTTTTAACTCTATGTAGTGATGGATATTAGCTAAATTTATTGTGTAATTATTTCACAGTATATACCTATATCAAATCATGTTTACATCTAAAACTAGTGCAGTGTTATATGTCAATTGTATCTCAATTAAAGAAGAGACAGAGGGAGAAAGTGGGAGACCAAAAAGAAAATCCGTTTTAAGGAAACTTTCCAGATTTCCTCATTACTTGGTCAGTGACTGATAAAGAAGACTAAATAATAGTGATTATAAGTCCTTGCAATCTTTTATTTTTCACTTGAATATATTCTCCTGGTTTATAGCATTGTAGACCTGGAGATGCTGTGGATTGGGAAACGTGGAGATATGAAAACGGGCATTTTTTTAAAAATCCTTGCAGCTTATGCATTATCCAATCATCCAGTTTTCTAGTTTGTTTACCTCTTTTCAATGTTTGTTTCTATTATTTCTGGTAATATGGTTGCTACCACTTCTAAAAATGATTACAGTCTTATTTTCTTTCTTAATCTTTTTCCTTATTCATACATACTACTAATTAGAGGGACAACTCAAATGAATCTTTTCTTCTCAAAGCAAAAGAGCTAGAGGATCTAAATGTAGTGCAAGAGAGGTCACCAGTTGGACTGTTAGACTCTTCCTGCTCAGCTGGTTGTCCTGGATTGTCTTAGACTTCAGGATAAAGTGATGATCAAGATTAGAACGCACTGCCCTGAGGCTTCAGACCTAGGGTGGGAGCTGGGTGAGATCAGCATCTGGGCGGCAGCAGTGAGCACCTCCTGGGCGCGTGCCCCCTTGCATGAGGTCTCTGCTTGCCCCTTCATTTACCTGTTAGTCAACACCTTGCCACCTCATCTTTGCATTTTTACTTTATTTGTTGTCAGGTCCTGAAATGAATTATTTGGGAAGGGAGAGAAAACTTCATTACAAAGTTTTAGACAAAGCCAGAGAGATAATGCTATATAGCAAAACTAGTTGACAAAATGACTAAACTGTGAATCAAGGGACTGACTTTCATGTCTGACTCTGACACTATGTTGGCTGGGTGATTTGGGACAAAATGGTTCACCTTTCTAGGCTTTAGAGTCTGTATCTGGAAAATTGAGGGGATTGAAACATAATCATAACAAACTTGGGCTGTGATCGTTACACATGTTAGCTCATTGAATCTTCATAATAACTCATGAAAGAAATGAAATGCAGTACCTTTATTTTTCACATTTTACAGATAAGGAAACTGGAGCTTAAACTGTTGGTATCTGCCAAGGTCATGACCATAGCTAGTAGGTTGCATAGTTGGAACTTGAACCCTAAAGCCTGTGCTTTTCCAGCTCTAAAATTCTATACATCTAAGAATGCCATAGATGAACAGAACACCAGCATAGGCTTTGTATGAATGATTAATTCCTTTCTACAATAGAAAGGAATGATAATAATGAGTATTATTCTCTGAGATTGTTCCAGAAAACACAATGTCCTGCTAACTTCCAAAAACCTCTGTATTTCCTCTCTTCTCTCATTTGTGTTTCATTTGCGAAGATATTTGTAAAGCAGAATGTTTATTTGCTCAGCATCTCCCTTTTAAAGTAACAGTGTCTTTCTCTTCATTTTATAACAGTCTATGGTAAATTATCTAACGTAGGAACCCACCATAACCTTTGAAACTACACGCATTTGACTGCCATTGCTCAAGTTCCTTAGAAGCGGAGATTTCAAAGATTTTTGCATTGAGGCCAGCCTTTTAAAGAAGTATTCATACTCAGAGTACAGTCAACTCTCATTTAGGTCAATGGAAGTAGGTGCAGATAATCTAATTAATTTGGAATTGACTTTGGAACATAGTCATAAGTATCCATCAGACACAATTCCTCTGTGTGCACAGTCTCAGGTGCTTGCCTCCTGCAGTGCCCCCTCCGAGCCTTCTGACTTGGCTTTGTTGTTAGAAGCCTGGCACCCAGAGCAGAGAAGGAAGCTGTAGGATATTTTTAATGGCAGATTTTCAGGTTAAGAAGATACCTCTTTTATAAGAACTTATCCAACAGATTCGTTATACAATGGTTTCATACTTCATGTGGATTCCAGCAAAAACTGTGTGCGTCCATATTTGTAAATCTCTGTGGTCAGGAGGAGGTAATGAATGACCTGTGCCCAGTTATTGTCCCTGTCCGTCTATTTAGTGTTCAGTTAGCTGGTCCTGGGGGTAGGTATTTCATTGGTTTTTATAGTAAAGTGTGCATGTGCATGCGTGCGTGTTATAATTTTCTGTCTAAAAATTAGCCATAGTCTATTTTGTATTGAGTACTAAGGATATTCCTAGGACTTATGGTTAGGTTTGTTTTTAATAGGTTTTGCCTTTATATTTTGCCTTTATATTGCCTTTAAAACACGGAAAGTGTTTTTCAGAACTTGTTTTGTTTTTCTCTATTATTCCCTTCAAATTGCTAAGGACGCTAGAGGAAAAAGGATGTATAAATGACCAGTGTGCTACTATAAATGTCCTGTCAGGAACCAGAATTGGTAACAGTGTATTATTAGAGAAGAATGTGATAATGATGTTTCATTGAATTTATATATTTTCTTCCAAGAAGCTTAAAATGGTTCACTGATATGTGCAAGCCAGATGAGAGCAGGCGATATTTACTTCATTTTACAGAAATTAAAACAAAACGGGGAAGAGAAAGCAAATAAGTTACCCAAGAACAAAGTTGCAGAGAGATGGACCCAATCCGCTTTGTAGGAAATAGAGGAGTAATCCAATTTTTAAGGTATCTGAGAATGCGGATTTCTCAGGGATCAGTCCTACTGAGTGAAAATCCTACAAAGCTAAAATATGGTCAGTGGCTGAGATATCCTCTACTTGGATCTATGCTGCTTAATGAGATATTCAATGAGATAATTCAGTCAAAAGAACTATTGGTGAAACAGTTTACCAACTTATGTCTCAAAAAGCCCTATGAGCTAATGCTCTGACCAGCATTCATTGTTCTTCTGAGAAATGTAATTAGAGTAAAAGCCAGTCTTTACAGTGAGCCCCCGGGCATTTCAGGACCTGGCCTGGCAACCCCACCTCTTCCCTCTCCCTTTCACTTTGCTCTAGCACTCCGACCTCCCCATGGTCCTTCCATTAAACCAGACATACTTTCCCCTCAGGGCCTTCCCCTTTACTGGTCCCACTTGCACCCCAGTTATTTTCTTCTCTTAGTCTTTCCACTGTCACTCCCAAGTGTCAAATGTACCTTCTTCTCAGTGAGGCTTGCCTAGACCATCCTATTTCAGAGGGTTCTTCCTATCCCCCCAAGTCATATTCTCCTCTGCTTTACTTTTCTCTATAAACTTATTGCCCTGTGACATTCTGTAATGTTTTACTGCTACAGTTGTGTGTCTCCCCTCATAGATTACGAGCTCTGTGAAAGCAGGAGTTTTTGTCTCTTTGGCTCAGAGCTGTATTCTTGGGAAGAGCGCCTTAGCATATACCTGGATAGTGCCTTAGACATAGTAGAGAGTCAATAAATATTTATTGCATGAACATGAGGAACATTGCGGTGGTGCTAACTCTGATTGCTGGGGAATAACTCAAGGGTGAGACATTTATTTATTTTATCATATTTTAAGTAGACCGTGAGGTCAGCTCTTTTGAGTGCTTCGGGTTTGGTATAGCAAGCCCTATTCCTTTACGCCTCTGTCTTACCGGCAGTGTCTCCTAATTCAGTCATTTCATTTTACAGAGGAAGAAACAGACTCAGAGATATTAGTGGTTTGCCAAAGAACTGCCAGTCTACTGCCACATCTTACTGGCCAGTATATTTGGTAAACCTCATTTATTTATTGTACATTGTTTTGGGTCATTCATTGCAGGGAGATTAAAAAACAGATGTTGGCATACATTTCCCCCTGAACATTCCATTAAGAAGATATTCTAGGCTGCCATAGGGTCTCTTTCCTCTTTGGTCTAGAGACAATCAGAAGGCACACTTTAAAACAAGTGAACAAATGAAAAATACCTTGCTGCAACTGAGGGCTACTTTATTTGGTACAGATGTCATTTATTCTGTCGTAGAATCAGTACATAACAACAGAGGCTCTTTATGAAGGGTAGGCTGGAATCTTACTGACTGGGGGTTGCGCTGGATTCTCTCGATGTCTTATAATGTGGGGCGCCTACTGTGTACCAAATGCTATTGTGGCAGGTCCTCTGGGATCACAGAGAACTGGCCCAACAGAGGAGATTCAACTTAAACAGCAGAAGGCAGAGTGTGCTGGACGCCATATGAGGGGTGCTGCCATAGACACGTTGGAATGCTGATTTTCTCAGGAGTCATTTAAATGACTTCGGTGATTCTGTCTTCAGACGTCCCCTATGACCAAAGAGGAAACAAACTTTTAACCCAGGCAACTTAAACCTGGACGGCAACTAAACCAGTCGCACCTTCTACTTTTCTCTGTTATCAGTTAAATACAGGTTATAATATGGCCTGTATAAACATTCCTATATGTATGATACTCATCTGTAGTGTTTTGTTTAGAAGTCCAAGTAACTATAAACATCATGGCTTTCTTTTCAAATTCCAAATGGACTTCCTAAAATGTGCAAGAATTTCCTTCTAAACTATAGTAAAATTAAAAAGAAAAGTTGAGCCATAAATAGAATTCAACATATTGGGAGTTCTTTTGAATTGATAATTTCATAGACTCACTTTTAATTCTTCACAAACTGCATAAGGAAGAAATAAATAGTAAGACTGTAGACTATGAGGAGTATATGAATATCATCTTGATTCAGCAAAATTTGTTTTTAATACCAAGATTTTTTAAAATTATTGACTTTAGTCATTAGTACCTGTTATTCCCATTTTCTGAAATTTGTTGATTTTAGTGTTATATGAGGGATATAGAGACCAACTCAAGAAGAATGTACATATCTACTATGACAACATTAGGTTATTACTTGCTGTAAAGTTTGTAAACTGTATGGTATACATTACGTATATTTTTATCATCATTAGAGATTATATGGAATTTAGTTGTCCCCTTTGGGTATCTGAAAAGTCTGTAGGTGCTTTATGTCCATTTAAAAAGCAAAAGCAGCCCTGACTGGCGTGGCTCGGTTGGTTGGGTGTCATCCTGCCAGGCGAAAGGTCACTGGTTTGATTCCTGGCGAGGGCACGTGCCTGGGTTGCAGGTGTGGTTGTCCCTGGTCAGAACATGTGCAAGAGGCAACCAACTGATGTTTCTCTCCTTCTCTTTCTCCTTCCCTTCCTCTCTCTCTAAAAACAAATTAAATAAATCTAAAAAAAAAGTAAAAGCAAGTCACTTAACCTTTCATATGTTGGGGTAGAGTAGGCAGAGTAACTAAATAATCTTTAAGATACTTTCCATCTCTAAACATTAATTTATTTAAATATTTTAATTTTGGTGTTTTACTTTTTTATTGAATTTATTGGGGTGACATTGGTTAATAAAATTATATGGGTTTCAGGTGTACAGTTCTATAACATATCATCTGTATATTGTATTGTGTGTTCTCCACCCACCAGTTGTCAACATTTATAGTTTATGCTTATTCTGGAAATAGACTTTGTATACTAAAGGGGCATGTAACTTGCTTATTTATTCCTTTTCCATGATATAAAAAAATTTATTTGGTAGTTGGTACAAAAGTCACTTAAAGTCACACAAAAAATTGGTAGCAAAACCAAGCACCAGACTCAACTGTATTCCTCTTCCTCCGGTCCTTTGCTGTCTTTACATTTGGTTAACACACACGCACACAAAACAGTTTTTTCTGGAGCTTTGTCTTTTAAAATATCTGTAGTGGATTGAGGACCCTTTTTCTGAATCATTCAAGGATGTCCCAGTGGCTAAAACCACTCTGACTTCAATCCCTTCTATCACAAACCTACATCTAAGTGAACCCGAATCTCTGGGAAGGACCCCAGTAGTGGAAGGAAGAGGATGCATCTGATCCTGAACTACTTTGTGAAGTTGAATTTTTAGAGATAAGCTGAATAGTTACTGTACTATAAATAAGAGTTGAGAACAGCTGGTAGATGTGTGAGGCCGGGGG
>PVKM010011289.1:0-33488 GCA_004027735.1 Carollia perspicillata
CATCAAATCTTAGACGCCATTGGCTATGAGTCCCACCTTGATTCCAAAAGAGATGTCAGAACAGGAACAGTGGGCCCTGGCTGGGTGTCTCATTGGACAGAGCGTTTCCCCGCTACACCAAAGCTGTGGGTTGGTCCCCCTGGTCAGGGCGCGTACAAGAGTCAACGAATGAATGCATACATCAGTGAAACAACAAATCGACGTTTCCCTCTGTCTCTGAAAGGCAGTAAATTAAAAAAAATTTAAATAAAAGATTTTTAAAAAGAAAAAAATGCAACGTATTCAAATTTTGAAAAGAAAAGATGATTCGTGAAACGCTACTCTATTACATATAACCCTCTGATATTTTCTGTCCCACTCTATTTCCTTATTTTAAAATGCAGCTTGCAACCAGCTAAACTGATATATTTACCCACTGCCTGGTTCGAAGCTATAATGCAGAAATGCGGAAGGCCCCATATGGGAAGACGCAGGCCCCATCGACACTCCCGAAGGGCTCACAAGTTCAAACGCAGCCCAGGAGCCTCGCCTGGAATGGCCTGGCTCTCGCCTTTCCCCCGCTGGCTCCCCACCCCCCTACTTGCCCATGTCGCTCCTGCCAGTCTGCTCTTCCGGAAGTCCCGTGGACACACCAGGCACATTGCACACCTCATGTTATCCTCTCATAAACCACCATTCTGCAGTTACGCATATAATTTGCTATCTTCGCGTGTCTCATCTCAGGTCAGCTCCCATACCTCTGACACCATGCGGTCGCGTCACATAACATGATATCCTTTTGGTGTTTGGAAAGATAATACAGGTTTTTCTGTAGACTTCTGAGTCCAGGGCGTTGAGAGCTCTGTGTAAGCATGTTTGGATAGCAAACATGCCTCAAGCTAAGGATATTACAGCCCTGGGTCACAGATTTATTTCCTCACCTGGAGGGTACAGAAAGAGTTTGCATCCCCTGTACTCCGGTCCATTAAATTACGGGAAAGTCTCCCTCCCTCGCAGTGAAGATCTGCTCACATTCACCGCAGGCTGATAAAGGGACTCTGTCGCACTAGGAGGATGGGCAGGTTTGCAAGCGGTTCCCTTACAACACTGGGCATTGCCTCCGCTCCATGTCTCCCTGGTGCGTGAGACACCAACCTCCTCTGTGGCCAGCAGCCACCTAGACCACCTCCACATCACCCCGGGGCAACTCAGCGCTCCAGGGAACCAACACAAACATGCCCTGTGCCACTAGTGATAACTGTCTCAATCCATTTGGGTTCATTTGCTACTTATCCATTGAATTGATGCGAGCGTGGAAAGCTGGCCGAACAGCGGCTGCTCAGAGCCTGTGTACAGCATGAACCACACGTAGACTCTCGTGACCCTCCGCTTCTGATCACACCCCACCCCTGAGCTGGATGATACGCCTCTTGAGAGGAGACATCAGGCAATAACAAATCCGAATTCATATACATGTGTGCTTCTACCCGCTCAGTTTAAAATGAGCAAATCGTACAATTCACTTCTTTTTCCACCTATGCTTCCGCTCTATCTATAGAAACCCTTCCCCATCTTTATAAGGGGCAACACAGTCTCATTTTACAAAACTATGTTCTCCCAAAGATATGTTTCTGAACACATGTATCAGCTCAAGCAAAGCCCCTATACATTTAAAGCACCAAGGCAATAAACTCAATTAACAGGAGTTCCTGGCGGGTAAACAGGGCTCAGCCATGATTGTGAACTCTTCGCTACAATTAAAAAATTTTCTTCTGCTGCCCCAGAAAGTGTACAGAGAGAAGTGCATTTTGTTTGATAACTTGGCGTCTTGCTTCCCCTCAGGGGCACTGTCATGGATGTTAACATGATCACATTGCACAGACAAAGGTTCTCCGTCGGTACTTAGTCTAGAAATTAAAAATTTTAATAAACTTCTAACAAGGATATTTCCAACATTTTTCTCTTTCGAGGTATCGTTACGTCGGGGGCATTTCTCTTGTGCTTAGATTCTGCCTTGTTAAGGGTCCGCAGCACCTCCTTTAAAAGCCTTCCAAATGAAATGAGCAGCATCCCCACGTGCCAAAGCATCCCATTGAGAAAGCATCCTGTGGTTATCGCCTTCCCTCTAGAACACGCCTGGAATTACTTCCTGACTTCTGTGTACCTGATGCTGCCTACCCAGAGTCTTGGTTTCATTTTAAAAACTAAACGTCTGTTTCTCAATGGACCTATCGGCATTTATGCCTTTCGGAGCAAAATATAATAATCAAGTTCAAAGAAGTATTGCTCGCGACTAGAACAGACTTGGCCCGGTGTTGTTCTACAAGCAACCGCTAGGGGTGCTCTGCCTTCAGGGAACACGTACACCAACAAGGTGTCCGCTTGGCCTAGCGTGGGGGGGAAGGGGGATGAAGGGGGAAAGTTCAGCCTGGAGAGGCAGGATCTTTGCGTTCCAGGCCCCAAGGCCCCTGCCTTGCTGCATGGCCTTAAAGAGGTCTCTGTCCTCGTTTTGCCTAATTTCCCTCATTTGTAAAATGAGAACAGTACTTGGCAGTGGAAATGAACTAATCAATCATTTTAAATGGCTTAGATAGACGTGCCTTAGACTATCAAGCCATGTTACAGGATGTGAACTGCTATCTCCTGAATATTCTATATGTGTGACTCAATTAAGCTAAAACAAACAAACACACACACACACAAACAAACCGCCAGTGGTTTCACAGCAAATTACACTAAGTGATTTATAAATTCCAGAGGCAAATGCTGCTAAAGACTCTTTAAACAGTGTTTATCAGGACAGCCATGCAAAGAGCTGCAAAATAACCCTATGTGGCAGGCATTCCAAAAGAGGATTGTTACTGAAATAATCCACGCAGGAAAAGGACTGCACCATGGCCAAACTTCTAGAACTTCAGATGACCACCCATTGCCATTTAAATGAAGGATCACCACCAGCAGCGCTGCCAATAAATATTCTCCACTAGTCGGTAAAACACAGGTACTTGAGAGCCAAAGACAGCCCCCAAAACACACATGGCGGAAGCCCTTGGGTTTTACATTTTTTACCCCACGTCCAGCCTACCAATGTGTTTTGCAGAGCAAAGACCTCGGGTCTTCTTACCACCGTCCCAAGCAAGTGTCAGGAAGCTGAAGGTTTGCCAAAGGACTGTGATTCCCAAGCCTTTACTCTTTCCACTAAATGTGGGGGTCGCTTGTCTCAAGCAGTATTCCATGGAACATGCAGGCAAGAATGGGTCCTCTCATGTGACTTGGGGACTGCTCCAGCCAGCAGAGAAGTGCACATCCCGTCACAGGTGCCCGGCACTATGAGGCCGAGCTTTTCAAACATGGCTGCACGTGAGCTCTCCCGGGTGAGCTATGATACTCCCCAGTCCCCAGGACCTACCCGCTACCACTTACATTGGAACCAGGGCTGGACCAGAAATCAGTATTTTTTTTTTTTCAAACTCTCAAGACTATGGCAATGCACAGTCACACATGAGAAACAGTACTATGAGGCATGCTAAAAAAAAATATTATGTAAAGGAAAGACAGGGCAGGACATCTGTTTTACATCCTTGCCTTCTTAGCCTAGCCCAAGGGGTCAGGCAAGTTGCATCTGTAAAAGGCCAGAGAGGAAGTACCTTTGGCTCTGCTGGCCACAGTGTCTGAGGTAAGTACTCAAGTCTGTTTTTACCACACCAAGCAGCCGCAGGCAAACATGTAACCGAGGGCACAGCACGCAATGTGTCCCTTGAGCCCTGCTTTGCTGACCCCTGACCCAGCCTATGCTAAATGATTCACCCGTCTCACACACGCAAACGAAAAATTTAAATGGAGACAATAAATGTACCTTTAACTGTGTGTTCTATTATTAATGGCACAGAATGGGCTCCCGTGGAACCACTCCTTTTAATATCTGGAATGAAGACCACTTTGTTTAATATGCTTCATTCATTTTGAAAATCTTGCTGTCGTATACTCTATGATCCAGCAATCTGAAAGTCTGGCGGGGAGTTTGTTGCAAAACTTCCATCAGTGGCTCTCAAACTGAAAGAAAATCTTGACAGATGTGTTGACCCCAATGCTGACTCAATGAGTTTTCCAACTCGTGAATGGCATTTCTCAACCCACGCCCACCAACCAGGCAATCATTTCCGTTGAACCTCTGCCGGCCCAGGTCTACTTCGCCGAGCAATAATCACCAGTCCTGGAAACAAATCAGTGTGCTGATTTTCCCATTCTGAAAACATGAGGCCAGAAGCTGCTGGAACCTTTCATCTGGAAGCTTTTGAAACAGGTTAGAAAAGCCTCTTTCCAAGGATCGAAGCACACAGCTATGACTGTTGATAGGTGACACTCACCATTGTCAGCAATGATCTGTTTATTTCTGCATCTACAACAGTGGCAGCACGGACGCATGTCCATTTGCACAATGGTCCAAAATTTTAAGACCCGTTTCGCTTGAAAGCAGGTACTTACTTGGACATTATTTAAAATTTTATCTTAAAGGAACGGACAAAAGAGGCTTATGTCTCAAGAAGATGTTCTACAGAGAATATTCTTGGTACCCTCATCATATCTGAAAAGAATTTTTGTAAAATAAAAAAAACACACTAAATTTTCAAGACTCTTTTGGAAGTATTTGCATAAGGAACAAGCCTGCACATGAATGAGAAGGGGTTCATTGCCATGTCCCATCCCATTACAGTCCAGCGAAGAGTCTACTACTTAAAGGTATGCTTTCAGCCCTGACTGGTATGCTCAGTTGGTTGAGGTCCCACAAAGCGAAAGGTTGCTGGTTCGATACTGGGTCAGGGCACCTTCCTGGGTTGCAAGTTCAATACCCAATCATGGCACGAATGAGAGGCAACTCATCCATGTTCCTCTCCCTTTTTTTCTCCCTCCCTCTAAAAATAAATACATAAAATCTTTTTTAAAAATTAAAAACAATGGTACATTTTGACTACACTTGGCACAGAGGTTGTCAATGACAACATGGTCCAAAACACTGCAAGCCAAAAAAGGAGACAGAGGAAGTACAGTTGCCAGCCACTTGACGTTATAGAACTTTCTACATTTTCCTTTATCAGGAATATCCAACCCACAGCTCGTGGGCCACGTATGTCTCAGGATGGCTATGAATGCAGCCCAACACAAAATCCTACATGTACGTAAAACATTATGGGATTTTTTTGAGTGTGATTACATATCCAGTATATTTGACATGCAGCCCAAGACAAGTCTTCTTATTCCAGTGTGGCCCAGAGACGCCCAAAGGCTGGAAATCCCTGCCAAGATACAGGACCAAACATGAAACATAAATGCCTGGAAGACCACGATGAGCATTCCAACCCCAATCCAGATACTGTTTGTTACCAAAGTTTACCTTTTGTCCCTTTGCTGGATGCCAGAAGCAGAGATTGCAGATCAGTGACGGTGCTTGTCACCCGCCAGGATTCTAGGACACCCCTGCCCATCCATGCTCGGGCAGAACAGCAAAAGGAAATCCACTTTTCATGTCACCTCTGCTCTAACTAGGCACCGCTCACACTTTGGGGAGACAGACACTGATGTTTGGTAAGCTAACTAAACATACACAGCCACCACATTCTCGTCCCCAAAAACTCAAGGCTTTTCCAGAAAAGACGGTGAAAAGAGAAGCTCCAAATTTCCATTTTCTAGTAGTCTGTCATTTCACATAAATATTCTTTTTAGAAATATATATTTTATTTACTTATCTTTAGAGGGGAAGGGAAGGAGAGAGGGAGGGAAATATCAATGTACGGTTGCGTCTCACGCGTCCCCTGCTGGGACCTGGCCTGCAACCCAGGCATGTGCCCTGACTGGGAATCGAACTGCGGTTGTTTGGTTCGCAGGCCCGCACTCAGTCCACTGAGCTACACCAGCCAGGGCTCACATAAATATTATTAATACTTTCCCCTACATTCTTATTACAAGACAGAATAAAGGAAATGTTTCCTATTAGTGACAAGACAGAACCCAAGTCTTTGCCATCGGAGGGGAGCAAATTTCGCCATCCAAAATATGTCTCTTTGGCATAATGATTGTCTTAGGCCAATTATTTTCACTCATCAGAGGACTCAGGAAGAACCTTCGACTTTCCCTCTAACTGCTGAAAGGAGTTTAGACAGAGAGCCTGCTCCAGGAAGGGAGATACCATCATAGATAACTATGGTATAATAATACGAACTAGCACGTGCGACAGACAGGGAAGAACGTAGCACGGTCCTTGGACAAAAGTCCTCTCTGGGACCCATCCATTCGGTGTGGCCCAGCAAACATTAGGTGACCAAACAGTAACTCTTTTCATTTCCTCCGATGTGCCTTACTTCGCCTTCCTGTTTCAGATTGCTCCCTCCTCCTCCTTAGGCTACAGTAACGCCTAGAATTTACTTTCCCTGTCTTAGCAACCTATCGAGTTCGTGTGTATTCTCTGTAAGCACATGTTGTGTTTGCCTGTGATTCAGTCTTATGTGATTTTAATTATTCGCAAAGCCAAAAGAACCAAAGGAGGGAAGAAAGACATTCCCCCCACCCCCCAACATTTACTTGAAATCCAATTTCTGCAGTCATCAAAGACCTTAACATTCAAATGGCTTCCCCATTCAGAACTTGAAATGGCAATAGGAAGTTCATTAAATCAGAACTACACATTCTTCAGTGCATATAAATTTTAACATTTGTCATAACGTTCAGAGACGCTAAACTGTGCACGCCATGTTCGACGATGATCCCCGTAACTATAAAAGATTTTTACTCCCAAACAAGACAGCGTGATCGGTGCATCCTAGCATTTGTAGGCCTGGCTTTACACCCAACTCTGTAATGTCAAAGAGAAGGCCTCAGAGCCCTGGAAGATTTCTGTGGTATTCTTTGTAATGCTGAAAGCAAGAACACAACAGAGAGGATTTTACCTGCAGACCCTTGTGGGGAAATGCATTTCAGAAGTGGATCTAAAATAATGAGAAGAAAAGGGAGATGTGAAAAAGCATCAGCAAAACTCCTTCTCCTTGATAAAATAATAAAGAACGTAGTGAAGCTTTCAGTTGACTTCAGTGAAAAATGTTATGGTCGTATCACCTTCAAACACACAATGGTTGAGAATATTTTGAATTTTATCATTCTTTTCAGAAATTAGACAATGCAATGACCACCTAAGATGTTGTTCTTTAGGAAATCTGAGAGTGAGTGCAAACTGGAGTAATTCACCTAGTCTACTGAGCCTAACGACTCCTTTGGGATCTGTGTCTCTCGACAATACCACTTTCTTCTGCTTGCTGAAGTCATTTCTCACCCTGGGCACAACTGATATACAATAGATATCTGCGGCCAGGTCATTCTTGGTGGTGGGGGCTGCCCTGGGCATTATGGGATGTTCAGCAGCATCACTGGGCTCTCCCCACTGGACACCCGTTGCGTCTCCCCCTCCTCCAGATTTACTGACTACCAAAATCTCTCCAGCCATTAACAAATGTCCCATGAGAGGCAAAAGTCCCCTGGTTGAGACCCATGCCACAGCACAGATCTTTGGCCAAATCTAGAATCGGTATCAAATTGACAAGTCAACATTTTGTTTGCTGGTGCGCGCTTCCCATTCTAATCGGCCCATCATGAATTCTGCCTTTTGCCTTGCTCCGGCCTCCCCTAAGGATGCCATTGATGTGTCTTGCTTACTTCCCCCTTGAGAATCTGCGTATTTTGAATTCCAGCCTTGCCTGACTTATTCCCACGCAGCTATATATCCCTTACAGATGATTATCCGAGGCTGGGCCCTCCCTCTTTGTGTTTGCTATGTGTTCCCACCCACAAACTGAACTGTTTCTATGGGTCTTCATTTTCTTCTGAAGGCTCTCCTAGTATATAACACTTATATAAATGTCTGTACACTCTCCTCTAGTTCATCTATCTTTTGTCAGTCCTATTTGCAGGGCCCCAGTCAGAGAGAACCCACGGGGGTAGAAAGAAAAAGAACTCCCTACAACCAGACTGTCACAGGAACGCTGTCATTTTAGTCACAATTTGGAGACACACTACAAGTGTGTCAATGAATAATCATTGCATGCGCATCTGAATACAGCAACCTGGAAGATTAACACCAGAAACCTTCCCTGCCTTCCCCAAATCCCTTCGTTTCAATATAAAAGTGAAATGGCTTTTTCCAGATTTCTGTTTGAAAAATAAAATAAAATTCATTTTAATAATCTGTAGCCAAATTTTCTGGCAAGCCACCTCAAAACTTAATCACACCAGACATTAAAGATTATATTAGTCACTCGGCAGAAGTTAAATTAAAATAACTATTAAACTGAGAAAGCTATAATCAGGGAAAGTACAGAACACCTAAAGTATAAGTAGTAACACTGTCTAATAAATATGACATGCAAAATGTTAGCTGTAGAAATCGCTGATCCGTGCTCTTTACTGAAATGCCTGCGCATTAAAGATAAAGCCTTTTTTCTTCCTTGAAGAATGCACTAATGGTGGTAACGTTGGGTTCTTGAGGCAGCCCAGCAGCTGTGGCTCCGAACAGGAGGCTCTGAGAAATACACTGAAATGAATATTTATAAACTTTTCTCTAGCAATTATATTTAGCAACTGTGGCAGATGCCTCCACTTGCTCGCTGTTAGCTGTGTCACTAATTAAAGTCCCTCTTTAATCACGCTGTCCCTAGTCCCTTGTCTCTTAAGTGGCCTACCACCACCACATTCAGGAGACAGAGAAACACAGGTCTAACAAGTGTATAACTAAGGTTTTTCTTTTAAGTCATAAAAACATGCATAAACCATAAGCACTCAATGTTCATAACCTCAGATTTTCCCAAAGCAGCTATAGGCTCATTTGAAATTGAGATGTTTATGTTCCGAGCATCTCAATGGGATGTCATCTCAAATACCACTGGATAATTTCTAGGCATCCGTTACAACCCGGTAGTAGCTCAGTGTAGGGTCCACAAATCACGAAGGCCACCACCCTGCATCCTCAGCCTCACTCCTGAAACTGATTTAGAAGCTCTGGGAAGAGTAGTCTGGAGACACGTATATTTGACAAGATCTCCCTCCAGGTTATCCTTAAGTGCCCTAAACTTTGGAACACACAGCTTTAAGGCAATTTAGGCCCACCTGCTGCAGGAAGCCTGTTTAATGCTCAAAGCTGGCTAACACAACCATCTTTCGTATTTCCAAGGAACCGACACTTGTCTTATATCGCTGCCCTTACTACCTGGTGGAATGGATTCGGTTATTACCACGTTCTTCAATCTAAACTACTTAAAGAGAGTGTCTAAGATTACACAATTCTCCATGCCTAGTTGTAGAAGGAATTCTTTAATTATTCCATTGAATATACACAACTTTCTGAAACTGACAGCCACGATATAGTCTTTGGTTTTACCGTGATTTCCAGAAATACCCACCAAATTCGAACCCTAGAGCAGGTTTAACATCACTCACAGATACAATAGTTTATAGACACTTTTCACTCCTCAGTCCTGATTTGCACGTGTAGTTTAAAACACTTACATCGCATGCATTCCATTATAATCCACACATCATGTTAAATTTTGGAGAAATTCCACTTTAACACCTAAAGGTTTAGCAATTTTCAAACATCCATGTGGGATGAGGGGGTCAGATCCACTGAGAATAAAAAAATGGAAATTAAAAGTAGTACATGATTCAAGTCAGGAACTAGATTTCAACAATAAAAGGAAACCTCATTTCTCAGGAAATTAAAAGGACTTGGTTATAACGATGAAAAATGGTAAAAGCACTCACAAAGACTTAGTCTTTCAAAGGGCTGGGGCTTATCAACTTCCTGGGTATTACAAGCAGAAGGCATCTCTAAAACTTTGGTCATAAGCTCTCTCGAAGTTGCTTTTCAATTCAAAGTTCTCGTAAATACACGCATTGTCTCTACTCTCTTGCCTGTATAGTGACTCAGAGCAAACCAACACCCTGAACAATGAGGTTTCTGCCATCCCTGGGATCCCACTCTTTGGGAAGCATCGATCATCAATTGGCCCCTCTCCTTACCCCTTTTAACGGACTTAAAATATTCTCCTCTGTCCAACTAAAATAAAAACAAAACTTTTCTCATCTGTGTAATTCAGGGGTCAGCAAATATTTTGTATGTACGGCCAACTAGCAAATGTCTTCAGCTTTGTGTGTTATAGTCTCTGTCACAATTACTCAAACTTTTCTATAACAATAGGCCTTAAAAAACAAGTGTGTGCCCTGGCTGGTGTGGCTCAGTGGATTGAGCACCTGCCTACGAATCAAAGGGTTGCTGGTTCGATTCCCAGTCAGGGCACATGCCTGGGAATCTGCCTCCCTCCCTCTCCTTTTCTAAAAATAAATAAAAAAATTTTTTTAAAAAGAAAAAGAATTAGTAGGCCTGTTGAGGAAAGGGAACAGAGTTTCCTTCAAATTAAAGATGATCCCCTGACCTCAGCTGGGTTTTGGCCCCAGGTCCCAGAAAGCACAGCAATCCACTAACTACACCCTCAGGAAACCAGCCGGAGCCATGCTCTAGCTGACATCAGGATTGACCACACCCTGCCCTGGCCCCAGCCAATCAGTAGAGCCCATGACGCCTATTCCCTTAGTTGCCAGGATTAATCGTTCCTCCCTGCATGTCATCTGTTCCCATGCAGATCATGCTGCTTTTACGAAGTAAAATGAAAGACTATGGGAGATAGGTAAAGGGCAAAGAGAGAACACAAGGAAATCTAGAGAGGAACATCCATCTACCGGCAGAAATAGAGCGGAAAATGTAAAGGAATTATTATCTTCTTCCCTGCTGGGCACATCAAGATTCCTGGTTATATTAGGGCATACTACAACTCAAGTTGCAAATAGTTACCTGTTATGTCCAGCTTCTCAAATTAAGTCAACCTAGCCCCGCTGGCCTGGGGATAATATAAATTTACAAGCAGTCACTCCTTCGCTCCACATGAACGCTACTTTATGCTGGATATGCCTCAAGAAAAACTATTGGTTTTACTTAATGACAATAATATGTACTCACTGCAAGAAAGGCAGGCGGACGCCGGACAAGAGGTGATTTCTGAATTTCATTTAGACATTGTCACTCCGTTTTTCCTGCGGGCACTGACTAGGACTAGGACCAGCCATGAGTTATGGGACACTGCTCAGCTCATGAGGCTGCAAGGGCAGTGCTCAGAACACAAATGAGAAGAAGCCCAACTGTGGGGACCAGTCAGCTTTGCTCCTTCACAAGCACCGATGTCCTTTCTGATCCAAACAGCACCTCTTACGCCAAGAGGACCAGCCAGACTGGCAACATAGCAGAGCGAATGAATCCGCATCGCTGGAACACAGCACAGGCGCGCCCTGCCTGACGTGCGCGTCAACGCATCCTGTAAGAAGGATGGCGTGTTTTGAGCGCCAGTATTATATTATGTTGCTTTCAGAATACTTTCAAATAACGAACAATTATGGCTGCATGCCCTATTCCTCAGTTCCTTTGAAGACTATTAATTGTGCACCTCGGACTGGAGGCTCAGTATACAATGGGCAAGTTGTCTCTACCATCACGGCGTACACAGGTTAGTAAGAGATCAAACTAACTTAGGTTCATATACCAGTTTCTCACTTCAAGCACAAATTTAAGAGTATTAGGTAGGGCAAACAAAGACTCAATAGTTGTGATGTTTGCTATAACACTTCTGAGACAAGAAAATATTAGGCCTCCAGAATTTCAGGCCTTAGTTTTTGAGACTTTTCACTTCGCTGTTTCAACATTCACTTTTCAACAATGAGAGGGACTCTAGGGGTGTCTCTCAGGAAGAACTCCATGCAGACGAAGATTCCCGATTCCTGGGGCAGCACACCGTAGCTCCATCCGAACACAGCTCTGAGCAGGCAGGAATCCCTGCACCAGGGGGGTCAGACTCATGTTCACCGGGGGCCCATCAGCCTCATGGTTCCTGCAAAGGGCCGAATGTCACTTTACGCCTGTAGAAATGTAACTCCTCCTTTACTAGGGACAAGGAGCTCGCTGCTGCCGCTGGGTAGAAACAAGGTGCCAGCTGGATGAAACAAGGTGGAGGGCCGGAGTCCGCCTATGAGCCTTGTGTTTGCCACCTGTGACCTAGAGCGAGGATGGCAAACCACGGCCCACAGGCAAAATCTCACAGCCAGCTGTTTTCGCAGGTAAAGTTGTATTGGGACGTAGCCATGTGCAGTCACGTGTGCACTGGCTGTGGTGCATGCCCCCCTAGGATGGCAGAGTGGAGAAGCTGCAGCCTGGATCAAAAGGCCCAGAAAGCCAGGGTTCTTTACAGGACAATTTGCTCCGCAGGGAATGCAGGGAGGGAATCCTCGGCCATAGGGAAAATGGTTTAGCCTCCATGCACAGACCAACGGTGAACAGCCGGGGGAAAGGCCCTTTCAAGCAGCTGGTGAGCGTGAAGCTGCCTCCCTGGAGCTGCCCAGGCGGTGATTTCATGAAATCTTTCATTGAAGCACATCATTTATTGTCACATAATTAACTTGTCCCCACCTTTCTTCCTTATTAAATGCCAACACGGCTGCCAGGCCACCTCCACCACGTTGGCGAGCCAGGATAAGGCACAGCTAGGGACAGGGCACTTTGCTCCCTGTTGTTTGCTGGACTCGGCCTTCCTGGCCGAGTGGTCATCTAGTCCCCTACAGCGTCTGTCATGACACTCACTGGGCATTCATCAGGAAGCCCTACAGAACTGCCAGGGCTGTGGCTCTTTCAAGAACGTACTGTTATATTCACACGCACGGCCTCGCCACCCAGCAAACAGGCCATGTGTGAAACCCAAAATCTACCTGTGCAGAGCCAAGATGTACAGTACACACGGAAATGAAAAGACGGCCCTGGCTGGTGTGGCTCAGTGGGATCTACTGCCGGCCTGCAAACCAAGGGGCGCCGATTTGATTCTTCGTTGGGATGCATGCCTAGGTTGGGGGCCAGGTCCCAGGCTGGGGGTGTACAGTAGGCAGCCCCCCAATGATGTTTCTCTTCCTCTTTCTCCCTCCCTTCCCCTCTCTCTAGAAATGAATAAAAAAAAGAAAAAAGAAAGAAGCTACATTAGGGATCTCTTTCTGCGCTCATAGGAACAGTATCCACGTAGCCCTTAAAAGTTAGTTATGAAGCATCAAAATCTGAAATAATGACCCTGGAAAGACAAAGCTTCCTACGGTTGCAGACTGCAGAGGCTTTTGGGTACAGAAGGGATGCAGCGCCAACTCGGCAATGTCCTCACTTCCCTTTCTTGGAGCGGAGAGTGGATCTGTACAGAATACAAGGTGGATGTTAACGAGGCGCAGAGCATCTCGGAATGTGAAGTTCCACGGTGGACTCCTTGTGGTTTATTCTAAGTCCATAAAATTCTAAGTCCTCAACCCAGGTGAATTCTGCCAAGGCTTGTGATGTCATTTAACCAACCAACGTTGGTTCAACCAATGTTGAACCAAGTGGTCATAGAACCACATGGTCCCCGGCACATGGTGATCATCATCCACTTTAGGTACAAGAGTAGCAGGCATTCCTGCACGCACACACAGACGCACAGGTACCTGCAATTGAAAACTTCAGAGCCCCTCTGAGAACTCAGCCCATCCTGTACCAAGCCCTGTGCTCAGCCTACTTCCTACAGTGCGGCCACATTTAGCCCTTGCTTATTGTCATGGCCTCAAGGGCAGGCCCTGTGGCTTTGCGTAAAACAGTGACAATGGCTTTCTTTAGTTTCTCCCATTGCTTTCCCACTGCTAACAGTATACATGAGTTTTGCCAGTTATTGAACTTCATATGAATAGAATGATTGATTTTGGACTTCTTTTGCTCAACATTGGTCTAGGAGACTCACCCAACTTGTTTCATATACTGAGGGTGCATTCTCTTTTCACTGTACCCCAGCTGGGAATCGAACCGGCAAGCTTTTGGTTCCCAGTCTTGTGCTTAATCCACTGAGCAACACCAGCCGGGTCTCCTATTTCTCATCTCGAAAGCCCATTCCATTTGAAGATTCTGCAGCAATTTCCTCTGTCATGATAGTGCTGACCACTGTGATTTCTTCCTGAGAATTACGCACAGAACTGAACGGGTCAGCTACTATTTTCAATCAAACTTTTAATACTACCTGTACCATTGGCCTGAAGGACATTCCTTTTTTGGGTCACTGGAATAACATTTGTCAACTACACACTCACCTAGATTAATGGCTTAAAGTAAGCAGTGGGAGAATTTGGCAAATCGATGAATTGGATGATGTTCCAGTTTTGGTTACTTTTTAAAGAGATTTTACTTCTTTATTTTTAGAGAGAAGAAGGGAGGGAGAAAGAAAGGGAGAGAAACATCCATGTGTGGTTGCCTCCTGTGCGCCCCCAACAACGGACCTGGCCCTCAACCCAGGCATGTGCCCTGACTGGGAGTTGAACCGGCAACCGTTTGGTTCACAGGCAGGCCCTCAATCCAGTGGCCCATACCAGCCAGGGCCAGTTTTGGTTAATTTTAATAAAACACAGATTGAAAAGATTTTTAATGGTAAGAGACATTTTGATTCTTGTGGACACAATAAAAGGAAAGAAAACAATGAGCAGGAAAGGGGCACTGGTTACACTGAGCCTGTGTTCTCCTACTCAGTATTCATTTCCTGCTCGTCTCCTATATACTAACTGGTCTCTGGAAAGCCGTGCGCTGAGAGCTGGGTGGGGAGGCTGTAGACCTTCCCTCAAGGATCTCACAGTCTGTTAGAGAACAGAAAAAAAATACGACCGAGTAGTGGAAATATAGCCTTGGGAAAAATCTTGGATGACGAAGAAAGTACATAAAGAAAGCTTTTGGAGACAAACAACAAATGCTAGTAGTATTTCTTGCTGTGGAAAGAATTTCTGTCAAGATCGTCGATGTCAAATTAGCATCCCTAATTTAGAACCCCTTATTAGCTCATTTCTGTTGGGTCAAGCTATGAGGGTATTTTCTGAAGCATAGAATAAATAAGCTTGTGAAACTGATGACCAAAATCTCCTGCAAAAGTATCAAGTGGCCGTTACTCCAGCTGAGGTGGCCGTTACCGTCTTACGTTTGCATCTAGTCGCCCTTGGAAGAACTCGATTGCCCCTGACTGCTCTGGGCGGCAACTCTATGCAGGGATTTGCATACATTAATCTAAAATGATTTATGGAGAGGTTTCAATCATTAAATCATAGAAGTATTTGGCTGCTGAGGACACTTCAGCCCGTTTTTGAAGAGATCCCAACAGGGGATTTGGGGCTGTTATCACCATTGTCCCCTGGAGACAATTTTGGCAAGCCCTCTAACTCTTCCCTGGTCAGTATGTCTCTAGGGCCACTTGCCTGTTCACCGACGAAGTGTTTCACTTTTCTGCCAACCATAAGGGAGCCTCGACTGCCATTTAAATATTCTTTTTGGAGACTTTGCCAACTCGCAGTGACGGTTCGAGTTTGCCAGCCTCTCTGCCTGTGGCCACAGGCTAATTGGGAGGCAGGGTCCCTGGGACGACATGAATCCTCAGCTATCTCCACCTCCTCCATCTACCCAAACCCTCTCTAACGGAGCTGAGTACGAAGAAGTGAAATGCGACGACCATGCTATACTTTGGTGCATGAACTTGAGGAAAATCCTAATCAAAATGGTGTTCCTAGTAAGGAGTTATATTTAAGTCAGAGTGCACACTACATTCTGTCTCATCAATCGTGCCTCCTAATTTCCAGTTTCTAATCATCTACCCATTTTTGCAGTGGGCCGTAACCAGTTGGTAAAATGGTGGCGTCGAATCTGACCTGCAAGTTCCTATTTCATTGACAGTCACCCAATTAATACGGTTCTCTATGAAATACTGTTCTACAGTAGCTTGTATCATGTCTTTGTCATGAATAATTCATTTCATATGACATGCATCAAATTAAAATTTAAAATCAGGCACCAGGTATCTATATTTTACATGTGATTATAAAATAAAAACTTTCCCAGGGTGGCTGCTGCCTCGGGTGCGTGAGGGACTGATGGGAGAAGCCGCGGTGAACAGCTCCCCTGGCAGCGGCAGGCAACGGGGTTACACAGAGTCCACTGACAACGAACAGGGTCTGCGAAGTCACAGCTCCGTGAACCATCACCAGTTTATGTCCTTTCCTACTCCACCTTGGGAACAAGAGGAGGGTTTGGGGTGTAGTATTGCAGGCTTGCTACAAGGCAGCAGTTCTCCAACAAGGATGACTTTGCTCCTGAAGGGCCTTCGGGCAATGTCTGTAGATGTTTTCGGTTGTCACAACTTGGGAGGCGTGAGGCTACTGGCACGTAGTGGGAAGAGGTCAGAGATGACTCCCATTCCCGTCACAAAGACCTATACTCTCCCACAATGACCTGTTCTGGGGGAAAATTCCCCATGTCTTCCGGAGTTCTGCACCTCTCACGCAATTCCATAGGTTTTCTGCCAGTGTTTGGCAGAGTTTCTGCCAAAACTCCATTTGTATCCCATTGTTTCATTGTTTCCCACAATCTTCTATGTCTTCTGTGACTCCTGGCACTGCCCCATTTTCCACTTTTCCCAGATTCCCTATACTATTCACAAGCCCATGTATTTTCCGTAATTCCATGCAGTGATCCACACGTCTCCATCATTTCCCCCGATCTTGTTATCTCCCTCAAACCTATGCACTCTCCAAAAATTCTTTGTTTCCTCCCACGAGACGCCTTTCCCTTTCACAACCCTCTACCTCCAACCATTCCCCACATTGGACCCACAATTCCCTGTACTATTCCCCCAGCGGCTGTATTTCCTATAACTCCCATCACTGTCCCATTGTCGCCTGCTTTTAAACAAGTCTCCATTGTTTGACATAATCCATTCTTTCACCTAGTTCACTGCTTCTCCCATAATCTCAGTAGCTCCCATTGTTCTCTGCTGCTCCCAGAATCCAGTTTTCCCCCCACAATTCTCTACGCACCTGGCATCTACTGTCCAGAGACGCTGGGACTGCTGTGCAACATGCTCGTGTGTACAGGACAGTCCCCACCACCAAGAATGATGCAGTCCCACACTTCAATAGGGTCTGCTCTAAAGGAAAGAGTTTTTTAAAAATATTTTTATTTATTTACTTTTTTTTTTTAGAGAGAGGGGACGGGAATGAGAAAGAGAGGGAGAGAAATATCAATGTGTGGTTGCCTCTCGTGAGTCCCCTGCTGGGAACTGGCCCGCAACCCAGGCACGTGCCCTGACTGGGAATCGAACCGCGATCCTTTGGTTCGCAGGCCCGCACTCAATCCACTGAGCTTCACCAGCCAGGGCTAAAGAAAAGGGTTTTAAAGGCTCTGATTAATGTAAACAGTAGTTACTGAGCACCCAACATATGCCAGGCTATACATCAGGCATTGGTCATTGCCAGCCCTCCGCACTAAACAATGAAAATTGATGTTCATGCAGATGCCAGACCAAAGTTCCCCACAGTTCTCAAAGACATGGACATGACTTCAACAACAATTAAAACACGTTTTTTAAAAACGTGGAAATGAGAAATGCTGATTGTTCGAGAACTAAACATTCAAATACGTAAATAATACATTACAGCGGAGACATGCGAACATTCCTTAATGTGGCGAACAGAGTCCTATCCTAGATGGAAGAGGAGTTAGAAGAGCCCAACTCCTAAAGAGAAAGGTCGACCACCGGAAGAAGGGTTAGTCGTCCAAAGCAGAGATGAAAGTGAGATGAACAAAGAAAAGACAAAGAGAGGAAGGTAAAAAGAAGGGATAATGAACTTTTATTACTGAAAAGTATTTATTAAATAGCCACTAAGTACCTTACAGATGGTGTGCCATGTGATCCTCACAAACATTCTATGAGGTTGAGATTATTATAGAGATTTCTTTCACCCTGGCTGTTGGGGCTCAGTGAATTGAATGCTACTGGCCTGCAAATCCAAGGGTCACAGGTTTGGTTCCCAGGCAGGACACATGCCTGAGTTGTGGTACAGGTCCCCAGTAGAGGACACACGAGAGGCAACCTCGCATTGATGCTTCTCTCCTTTCTTCAACTCTTCCCCTCTGCGTAAAATAATAAATAAGGAAACTCTTTAAAAATAAAAAAGACCTCTGTGTTGAAAGCAGTCCATAGCAGAGCACCACATACACTGGCTAGAAGAGTCAGGCTTTCTTCACACACAAAAATACCCCTGGCTTGATGTATAGAATCAGAAATACACAAAACGGATACAAATATATAGTCATCCGGTATCGGTAAAGCCCAATTCTCATTCTTTACTCAGCAACATAGCTTTCTGATCATTTGGTTGCCCCTATAGATTTTCTGGAAGGAAACACCGAAAACAACAAACTGACATGAACTTCCAGAACGTTCATGAGTTTTTATTATCCTTTCATAAACTGAAAGTCTGATTCTAAGTTAACTTACCACACAGCTCACCTACAGGGAAGGACCGTATTGCTTTGAGACAGTGAATGTTCTAGTCTGTTTGAGAACTGTAATTGTTTCTTATTATAGATTCATACATTCGCATTTCCATAAAAATATATAAATATGCTATGTGTATATGAATAAAGGAATATGTTAATTTGTACTACAGTTCTATGAACTTGATTAATAGGAGTCTGTTCTTGAGAGGCCAATTTCTGCTCAGTATAAGAACAAATGTGATTCTCAGACCGTGCATTTGAAGACTACGTTCACCTGGCCTTCTGAATTCAACTGTTCATGACACACATATTTGCCAGGGTCCGAGCTGAGGAGGAAAGACACAGGGAACACTAGGTTGACTTGGTTCCAGCTCTGGTGCAGGTCCTCGCTAGTGGGGATGACCCCAACCTTTGGCAAACTGGATCACAGACCTCTCAGGAAAGACCACAGAGCATCTAGTGAAATACCTATGACATACACTCATCCTATGTGGGGCACCGTCTTGGTCAAACACACATTATTTAAGTGCTAAATAACAAGAGTAAAAGAAAACTATTATGAAGCTGTGTGTGTGTGTGCATGTGTGTGCGTGTGTGTGTGTTTACAGAGATGGGTTTATGGCCATGTTTTTTAAAGTGTTTAATACTCATGTAATGTTGCAAATGCATCCTTTGATTAACAAATTTAGTAACTTAGATCCCATGGTTTATCGCTGAACTCCTTTTAGGTTTCATATCTATGTCCCCAATTGATGTACACATTTTAATGCCCAGAACTGCCATTAGCTTTGCAAAAGGGCCTCTGATTTCATCAAGAGAAGCAATAATCTTCACAACTGATTGTATGGGACCCCAGAATTCTAGGGACACATTTCAGGGCCCCTTAGGGAAGCAAGGGGCCTTCCTCAAAACCACCGCCTCCTGATGCCTCCCTACAAAAGAGCAGTTTTGAAATGTCTTCTTTATAGAACAGATTCTGGGGATTAGAGGAAAGAAAAAGAGGAAAGGGGTTTACAAAACAAAACGTTAATGAAAGTATAAACTCCTAGTTCAAAGTACGCTGCCTTATGCTCTGTTTCAGTACATAATCACCACCTTGGACTAGTGAGTACCCAATAAACACTTCATGACCAATTAACCTGTTCTTCCTATATGCATAATGCATTGCTGTAAGGGGTTCCCTACTATTCAAAGAAACCTGTACTGAACATTCTATTTATTGACAAATACATAGAATGGTTCATCGAATCACATTTTTAAAATAGGCCCGTGTTTACTAATGTATAACGAAATAGCACGCAGCTGAGAAACTAAAGCAGAAATATGTAACTGACGCACAATCAGCCGCGGCCACCCACTACGAGAAAATTTATTTAAGGAAAGGCCATGAATAAATTACATGTAGGAAAAAAATCCAGTGTTTCTGTAAGCATGAAATGGGCTGTGATAGGACAAATGAATTAAGGTATCATTTTTATTTTTTGCTATTTCCAAGAATGAAACAATTTGCATATTTTATTCTGTGAGGTTGGATTTCTTCTTGTTCCCTTTCTCTGGGCATTGATTTACGTTAATACTTGCAAGGGGCCTCCCCTGAAGTAAATCTACTGATCGGATCTAATCTACTTCTCCTCCATAGGTCTTAGTATTTTGGTTCCCATCTCTGCTTTCCACGCCCATTTATTCTTATTGTAAGCTGCCAGCCTAGACTTCTCGGTGCGGAGTTCTGGACGTGCCCATAGTTGAATCAGCCAAAAATATGGTTGACATAGTTACTAAGCATGAACAACCTCCTAGGTGATGGATGGAACAAGAATGCAGTCACAGTTACTATTGAACATTACTTTTAAAAACCCATCTTCTGCCCTGGCTGGTGTAGCTCAGTAGATTGAGCACGGGCCTGTGATGCAAAAAGTCGCCGGTTCGATTCCCAGTCAGGGCACATGCCTGGGTTGCAGGCCAGGTCCCCAGTAGGGGTCACATGAGAGGCAACCACATTGATGTTTCTCTCCCTTTCTTTCTCCTTGCCATCCCCTCTCTAAAAATAAATAAATAAAATATTTTAAAAAAAGAAAGAAACATTAAAAAAAAACAACCCATATTCTATAGACCACAAACCAATATGAAGAAGATGTGTAGGTGTGCTAGGGTGTATGGACACAGACACCAAATTCCTTTATGCTTGCTTGTCAGATTCAGTGGAGAATCAAATGTTGTCGCTTTTTCACTTCGACTCCTATATACTAAAATGACAGACCATTCGATATTTCCCCGAATGCATGTCAAGAGACTCCACAACCTAGAAAGCATGCTTTGAATATAATCATGAATAGGCAAAGACTGTCATGCCAGTTGGCATGTTCAGTTTGAAAAACGCCGACTCAGGTCTGACAAGACCCTGGTTCAAGTCTCAGACTTCGACTGCTTTTATGCGCCCATGAGCCAGCCAGCTAATGACTCCACACTGTTTTCCTCAACTACGCACTGGATATGACCAGAATTACCTTCTACTGCTGTCCTACCCCTAAGTCGAATGTGGATCACACGATGTTCTACACAGAAAAGAAATGTACAAAACTTTCTGCCCTGGCTGGCGTGGCTCAGTGGGTTCAGTGCCAGCCTGCAAACCAAAGGGTTGCCGGTGCGACTCCCAGGCAGGGCACATGCCTGGGTTGTGGGCTAGGTCCCCGGTGGTGGGTGTGTGAGAGGCAACCACACACTGATGTTTCTCTTCCTCTCTTTCTCCTTCCCTTCCCCTCTCTCTAAAAATAAATAAATAAAATCTTTTAAAAATATTTAATATATATATATATACAAAACTTTCATCCCACCCCTATTTTTTGTTGAAATTGCAGAAATAAAGCCGTAATAATAGGGCACACTCTCCTAAGGCACCAACACCACCAACAGTCCACCAATATAGTAATAATAATAATAGGTGGTTCTTATTTTTAATTTACTGTGACTCAGACAATGTTCTGAGCACTTAGTATATATTAAGCCCCCAAATACTTTTGGGGTGGCATTGCTCTTATTCCCACGTTACAAATAAACAAGCTGAGAACATTAAAGGTTATGCAACCGGCTCCAAGTCGTACAGCTGCTAAGTTATTCACCGGGGAAGGTCACAATGCAGTGAGGGAAAGAAATACGCTACATTGCAAGACAGAAAGTGCTATGGTGTAACATTGCTGAGAGGGAGATACCTGATGATTTTGCAGTTTCCAGCCAAAAGTACAGAAATAGTAATGAGGGTCAGTTTTCAGAAAAAGCCAAACGCAGAGAAGGAAGGAATGTCGTGGCATGGGGGAGAAAACTGTAGACTTTCCAGTGAGGCAAAAACATAGAATGCAAACCAGAAAAAACAGTCGCAGTGAGTGGGAGAGAGCGCTGAGGACGGAGAGGAAGGGTAGAGGCCTCCGTTGCGACTGGGTGGAAACTGTGGCAGGAGGACAAAGCAGCCCTGCCATGTGGCAGCAGCTGGATACGCACAGCTGGGCCTGGGCGCTCTCCCGTGCGTGCAAAAGGAACAGTTGCACAGAACAGCAACCAGTGACTGACAAGGCCGCCCTGTGGCCACGGTGGAGGAAGAAAAACAAAAGGGAAAAAACAAGACCACTCTATGTCTTCATACACACAAAACAAGACCTCCGTCCAAACCGTAAAAATGGCCAAACCTCTCTCTGACTTGGCTAATGTGACGGCTGTTTCCTTACTAACTTGAGCCTCGACTCATTCTTCCTTCTCTTAGAGAAGATTTATAACAAGAGTCCATTCGTTTATTCTGTTTGCCGTCATAGAAGTGTCCCTAATTCTGCAGCACCGAAGCCAGAGGCAACGCCGGATTCCTTGAACACTCCACCAAATCAATAAACCCAAGCTCACCCTGACCAGTGTGGGTCAGTTGGTTGGGTGGTGTCCCACAGAGGAGAGGGTCACGGGTTCCATTCCCAGTCGGGGCACATGCCTGGGTTGTGGGTTCGGTCCCTGGTTGGGGCATGTGTGGGAGGCAACATGTTGATTGATGATTCTCTCCTCTTCCTCCCTCCATCCCTCTCTCTCTAAAATTAAATACATAAAATCGTTTTTATTTGGGCCAGGAATGACCCAATATAAGCTTTTAAAGATGTTATTTATTTATTTTTAAAGAGAGAGAGGAAGGGAAGGAGAAAGAGGGAGAGAAACATCCATGTGTGGCTCCCTCTCACGTGCTGCCCCCAACAGGGCCCAGCCCACAACCCAGGCATGTGCTTTGACTGGGAATCAAACCTGCAACCCTTTTGGGTTTGCAGGCTGGCACTCAATCCACTGAGCCACACCAGCCAGAGCTACCTAAAATCTTATAAAAGAGAAAAAGAAAAACCCTAGCTCAACTCCTAAAATAAGTCCTTTCTAATACGCCTTCACTGAGACCCCCAACGCTGCTCCCTGGTGTGTGTTCTCCCTCACTACAAGGGGCAAAAACAGCCAACTTGTTCAACTCTAGGTCTCTTCCTGGTGGTCGCTGCCTGGAATGCATGTGTGCCACATACAGACTTATGCACTTGTGTTTCCTAGACAACAGAGAGCAAAACGAGGTTTTCAGGCAGAGATGTACAATAACGAATATTGTTTATGAAAGTAGCTCTTAGAGCAATGGCGCAATGAACTCTTTGGGAAGATGCTGGTGCCGTTAAGACTGAGCAGGGAGCAAGCGCTCCTAGGAGAGAGGATGAAGTGAAGACTAGGGCAATGGGTGCCCTATTATGCCAACTGTGAGGAAACGAGACGAGACTCAGACACACGCACAAGGTAGAAGGAAAACGTGACCAGTGACTGAGGGGAGGATGGAGAGGCTTGGCGATGAGAATTATGTGATGTATATTGAAAAAACCGAGTGAACACGGATACCGATGAATGCAAGTTCAGAACGCAAGAGGACGAAGAGGTTAGGGAGAAAAGATCAACAATACAATTCACGATTATAAGGTTGATACTGCCGTAGGGCATCGATGTCGAAAACATGCTGTACTTGGAAGTTCAGATCTAGAGAATGGGAGAGAATCCAGTGCCAAGGATTTGAGAGTAATTAGCACATAAATGACAGTTGAAGCCTTGACCATGGATCAGATCATCCTGGAACAGGCTGTACTGTGAGGCCCTAAACGGAGCCAAGAACAATTCTTGCAGATTTATAACATTTGATGGACATGAAACAGGCCGCAAAGAATGACAGGCAGGCAAGGAAGTATAAGGAAAAGTATGATAAAGCAAACAACTAGAAATCAAAGAGAGACGAAGGTTCAAGAAGTATACTAGTATGACCAACGTTACAAAGGGTTCAAGGTAAATGAAGATCAAAAACTGGCCTTGGGACTTGACAACGACACCTCCTGAGGGACAATTAAATAACAGGGTATGAAGGGAGATAGGGGGATGGAAAGGCATGTTTATTTGTATTTTATTAGTCAAGGAGGATTCGACCATGCTTGTTGGCCACGATGATACAGCCAGGGACCTCGAAAGAGAAAGTGCTTGAGAAGAGACGTAATCATTCAAGTCCCAAGGTAAAGGGGAGGGAATCAATACAGGGCTTTCAGAGAGACAGCATCGTAACAAAGAGGATCTTTCTGCTTCTAAAACGAAGTAAGGAGTCCACCTTTGATGTGTTTAAGGAACATACTACGTCTCACCACTGTTTGAAATATAAGGTTATCTATTTGTAAGTTTGTTTGTAGGCGTGTTAGAAATTGGAATGGGGAGTTATCAAGAAAAACTCACAGTAAAAAAAAAAAAAAGCAGTATATCGCCCTGCCCAGTGTGGCTCAGTTGGTTGGCCATCGTCCCCAAAAGTGCAAGGTCGCTGGTTTGGTTCCAGCCCAGGACACATGCCTGGGTTGTGGGTTTTGTCCCTGTGTGGGCGCTTAGGAGAGGGAACTGGTGGATGTTTCTCCCACAAATGTTTCTCTCCCTCTCTTTCTCCCTCCCTTGCCCTCTTTCTAAATATGAATTTTAAAACATTAAAGAAAAAAGAACAGCAATGATAGAGGAATAAACAACATCAGTGCTGTACTAAAGCCATTTGCATACAGGGCCCAGCCGAAGTAAGGCCTCTTGAGTGTGGTTGGTAGGGTCATAATATGGGTGTCCTAATTTAGTTTTAATTTGAACATTTCATCTGAAATGTCCTATGATGCGCTTGAGTGTGATATTGTTATGTTACAGAATGACATGACTTTGTGATAAAAGAGTTTGTAATAAAAAAAAAAAGGTGTTATTTGTGCCTGATCCTGTATTTAGCCAACTTTAAAAGAACTTCTAGTCTCATTTACAGATTCTAGAGGAGAAAACTGAGGCTTGGTGAGTTTAATCAATAGTAACACTGGTGCAGACACAAAGCCAGAAAGTGAACACATGGTTCTTGATTTCAAAACCTGTTCATCTTTGGGTGCCATAAATAAAATTAAGCCCTGCCATCAACGGAGTCCTTTTTGTAGTGTGTATCCAAACAAATCAATAAATTCTTCATCACTTGTGCTCCTAAACAACATGAAGCAAGTAATTTTGATAGTTGTCCTGCTGATGCTGACAGAGAAATCCTCTTGATTTCTGTGAGCGGAGAGCTCCTGTGTGGTGATTGCCCAAGGCAACCTCCATGCTAGACATTTCCCAGGATGCTCTGGGGGAGAGGAACCCTGACCTTGCTCCTTGAAATGCATTTAAAGTCTTCCATGATCTGGCCCCTTGATGGCCTCCTGTCGTACCTCCACTATAGTCAATCTCTGCATTCTAACAAGGTACCCAAATGTGCCATGGTCACCCATGTCACCAATTCTTGGTATACAATCTTCATCTGGGAGGTTGAGCCTTCCCCACTCCCACTGAGCCAAGGTCCTCCTTTGTCAATAGTCCCATGCGGAAAGCCTTCTCCGCTCACCAGAACCTGCTTTCTAGCTGCCCCTCCCTGAGGGCTCCTACTTCCTAGGCTTCTTCTTTTACCTTGAAGATTGCCTATTTACTTTTCCCAATACCTCAAACCCCAATACAGTAATCTCGGTAAGGGCAAACATTTGACTTTGCTTTGTTCATCACTGTATCTCCAGCACCTAGACAAACGCAAGAATGGAACAGACATTGAACAGATACTGAATGTACACATTAAATGATGGACTTTTTTTTTTACACCCTGCCTTCACAGAAAATTGGCAAGCGTATGGACTGAATCCTTCCTCCCTGTGTTCTTGATTCGGGCCACGTAAAAACCGATACCTCCACACAGGGCTTTCCACCATGAAGGCTCAAAGCTCCTGCAGGCCAGGGATATTACAGCTGTGAAATTCACTCCTACATTTATTTGCTGCAATTAAAAAAAAAAATCAAATGACACTTTTTCATTCTTTAGAGCACATCAAAATATCATGCAGTAGACTTTGCTTAGCTTTCTAATCAACTCACTATTGTCCGCAAAGTGACAAGAGGCCCTCAAAATCTATCATAAGATATCATCCTTCAGTCTATGAGCAACAAAGTCAAAGCTGTAACACAGTGAAAATGCTCATGAGGCACAGAAAATAGAAGTGCCCTTGTGTGTCTATGTCAACATTCTCTCAATCACAAAATTGCAAGATAGTAGGTGAGCCTCACTCAAAAGGAATCAATCTGTGTTTCACAAATGTCATTAAAGAGTCACAGAAATCACAGAGATCAAAGCAACCTTTCAAGTAGTCTAATTCAGAGCCTCATTTTCAGGTCCTGTTTCACGGTCCCGTACCATTCACACAGTAGGTGCATCCCATACCATTCACACACACAGTAGGTGCATCCCATACCATTCACACGGTCGGGCTCCTGCTCAAACTATAGGTGGGGAATCGGTCTGCACTGATAATGCATATTTTTATATACACTGGAAGGAAGTACGATTAAGAAGAAAATGATGGCAAGACTTTTTCATAGAAACCAAAATCTGACTAGAATGCAAATAATCACCCCCAAATTAAGCTGTCAAGTACAGTCAGATACCTGAATGTAGGCGGTTTGTGGTGCAGTACCCTTTAGAACACATTAAACTTCTTGCTTTTGCTCCTTTGTCTTCTTCAGTAGACACTTGTATGTATAGAAAATGCATTTTGCTCACTACGTGAAAAGAACAGTCACGGAAGAAGTGGGCTATTGTTCTCTATGGATGCTGGGTGTAGCAAAATAGGGACGTGTCACGAAGTCCTTGGCTAACAGTGAAATTTCATGTGTGCTTATCTATTTATACCACCAGTGGGTATACGGCCCAAACCAGAATATTTCCTACGCATGTGGTGGTTTTTCCATGAGGACTAGCCTCTGATAAGTGACATCCACATGCATTTAGACCTCACGTACACTTGGCATTTCAGCCTCTAGGTGCTGAAGTCCTATAAAAAGGGTGCCAGAGAAAGCCTTCTCAGGAGAAAAATTAAAAGCAGGTGAGTTTTCAAATGCTCTCCCACAATCTTTCTCCGGAGTTTGAAGGAAGGATTCCTGGCTGGAAATACTCAGGTCACCAACAGCCTGAAGAATGAACATATCTGCCCTCCAGAGCTGCCCATTACGGCCAGGCTCACCTCACTGTGCTCTATGCAGGCGGCCCGCCCGTTCTCTCCTGTCCTCACTGATATGGAAAACCTAACTGTACACACACACACACACACACACACATACACGAACTTACCTGCCTGAGTTTCCCCAGCGTATCATAAACATCACTAAACTACTCTATTTGCTCATCTCAGTCTCGCCAACTCCCCTCTACATTCCAAACGTAACATGGTGAAAGGAAATAAGAGTTCCAGGATCTTCCTAGTGGATTCTGATACTCATCCCTACTCTACCGTAAGAACCACTGATCTACACGTAGTGGAGCCAACGTGGTTCTTTGTCAAGGAATGTCACACGTAATGAAATCCTCCTCATTCCTTGGGAACGAGGTGGAGCCATGCATGTCTGCAGAAGTGCTGTGAGAGGATTTCTAACTGAATGGTGGCCATGCTCAGCAGGGGTCGGACGATGATTGGGTCTCCATCACCTGGGAAACGCTCGAGTGGCAGGCCAAAAGCTCCTCCCCCAAACCATATTTCTATAAGTGATTTGCAGGTCGACAGAAACCTGATCAGATTTACATAAGGTGAAAAGGTAGGAGAGTTAAATACTACATTCATGAAAAGTCCAACTTGAAATGGTAATAGCCAGGGCCCTTACTTATTCTATGCCAGACACACTCCTAAATGCTTTACATAAACTAACTTATACAGTTCTCCCAACAAGCCTACGGCATAGGTCATTTTATCTTCCCCATCTTCCAGATTAGCAAACAGAGGACTAGAGAAATTTGAAAATTTGCCAAGTTCAGGCAGGTCATGAGATGCAGAGCCAGAGTCGGAAAAGAGGTTGATGTTCTTAACCTCTTCCTTAAGCTGTCTTCAAGGAGTTTGACAGGTGGGGAGGGTAGGCCAGATTCATCAAGTTCAAATAAACACTGATAGATGCATCATATAGGGTTACATCTTCATATGCATTTGTGACGGCTGGGGAGATGGGGTATGTTTTGCCTACCATGTATGTTGAAGACAGTATTTAGGGGCATAAGTGGACTGCAAGGTGAACATGAATTGTCAAGGCCATACAGCTGTTAGTTTAGGCTATGCCCTAGAAGTTCCAGCAGTCTGTATTATACGTAATACAGTCTGCGGCCATTTCCGCTTTCCTAACCCCCGACCACAACACTTTGGGAAGGCACACGCTTGTCTGCAATCCAGGGCTTACTGCTGCAAAGACGTTTTCCTCTGCTGTGGTCAAGTTACCAAATGAATTGCCCTCATCACAAGGAGCCACTGGATCGGTCACTACTCAAGAAACAGAGAGAGCTAGAAGAACAGGAGTGGGGGGGGGGGAGCAGCCAAGTAGTCTCTCTGACATCCGGGGTACCTTGAAGAAAGAGTAGTTTTTGTAAAACAAAGACTCCCAAATGGGGGCTCCTACTTCAGAGGGAGCTGGTGAGTAGGAGGGGAGTTCATCAGTTTATTGCAGGCCATACTGTGTTTCCAAAAAGTTTCAAGAAATAACACGAATATGCTGTTCGATGACTTCAACACAGGGTCTTCTGTATCCAAATAAATGTGGCAAATGCTTACTAAGAGCACCTTCAGCATTATTATCGACTGGAATATTGACCACACACATCACTGGATTCCCATGTAATGTGAAATCCTCCACAAGGAGTTTCCCACACTCCTTGCCCATGGGTTGGTTAACATTCTTTTCCGAAACCATGTTATCACAGTTCATGGAGTAGCTGGATAGCTCAAGACACAATTTTGGAAAATTTCGGATGATATAATAAAATGCAAGGACTACCTCCTGAGGTATGCTAAGGAAATAACAAAAAGAACCCTAAAAGTACAAATAATACACAGGAGTTTATAGGCCTACCCAGTGTACTATTCCTCGTTTCTTTGTGCCAGTGTGGTAAATGAATGGGAGAATAAATACTAGGAAAGGAAAGAAAGAATATCACTCACATCGCTGAAGAGGAAGCCCATGTCTATGTTAATAAGTCACTTGGGCACCTCAGGCTCTGAAAGCGGAACTGAAATGAAATGTTTACTAGAGAAAATGATGGTTCTCCTAAAGCCGCACTAATTAAGAGCCCACAGACTTAGCCTGTGTCATCAGTTGACCCTGTCGAAGCTTAAATTTATCTCTTCACTATTAAGAGTGCAGTGTGCTCATCAGCTTAATGGCACAACAAGATTTTGGAAGACATGCTTCATTTGCCTGAGAACAAACTGATCTCAAGCGCTCGCAAAACACTTGGGTTGAAATTATGACGGAGTTGACTGCCAATCACTTATATCTTTTCATCGAAGCAGGGTCAAGACCTGGTTCTCCACTTGGCCCCCCTCCATGAACACTGGATCCTCACAACAACAGATGGAACGTCACCAGGGCAGGGTAGACACTAGTAGAAATGAGATTTGGTAGCCTAAAGACTCTTCTCCGTGTGGCACAGAACTTAAGATTTTGCTTGTAGGAAAGCACAGAGCCGCTAATCCTAAAGGAGGTTTTGATACCATATGGGCCAGCGCTGTGCCTTGGAACTTTCTGCCAGGATGGAAAGGTTCTATACTTGCACTATCCAACAGGGGGCGCTCCCGGACCCATGTGACTACTCAAATGTGGCTGGGCTCAACTAGTTTAGGAACTGAGTTTTTCATTGTTGTCACCTGGTTTGAAAATGTAATTCATGATGAACATGGCAGATTCTCCATTCTTCTGTACAGTCGCTTGGTTCGAGAACGAATGAGATTTTAGAAAAAAGAAGAATGGGAAGTCAGCCTCCCACTACCCAAACGTCCCTGTCACCACTGATAACAAGGAGACAAAGCTTCTGGGTTTGGGTTTATTTGTTTACTACTTTCTCCCTAATAATGCTTGCAGCTTCTTTCCCTCTCTCTCTCTCTCTCTCTCTCTCTCCACCTCCTTCCGACTCCCCAAATAACGTTAAGACAGAAGCACAGAAACATATTGGCACAAGCCGAGAGAGAGGATCCTTCGGGAGCAGTAGAAATGGGCCGGGCCAAAGAGGGAGGCTGACAGTGTTGACAAAAACTACGCCGAAGATGCTGTCAGCAGCCCGGTACCTTTGGTATCTCTCTCTCCATTTCACAGGGGGCTAGACTGAAACGTGGAGATGTGGAACTGGCCTGAAGTCAGGGGCATGTGAATGGATGGAAAGACCCTAGGTGAGTGTGCCAAGGCCCCCAGATGACAGGATAGGACGATATCCTCCTCGCAGTGGCCTGGCGGTACTGTCCCCCAAAGATACTGGAGACGAACATTTCAGTGAGAACAGTTGGTCCGACAGACGATTTCAGGATGCTCTCTAATAGAGTGAGGAAGTGAGACAGGGAAGGGAAGGAAACAGAAGGAGTGTTAATAGCAGGCAAACAACGGCTGTGGGCAAGTGGAGTTCAGTGGCACTGGGCCCCTGGGAGACCGCAGAGCAGGCCTCAGAGTTGTGCCACCTGAGGAGAGAGGGGCTGGGGTATTCACACGCCAACTCCCATCTGTCATCAGTTGCTCCCAGAAATGTCAAACGCCCAACCCCATGGAAGAGCAGAAGGGAGAACTCCATACCGAAATCCCCAGGAGCTGGTAACAGGGAGCCCTCAGCATGGCCACATACAGTGCGTGTCCAGAGATTGTTCCAATCAGAGGGGAATACCTTTCTTCCCGCCACATTTTCCCTGTAGGGGTTAAGCTGCTGGCTAGCCACTGATGAGCTTTTAAAAACAGATTTGAGAAGGATGGCTGCGACTTTGTCATCTTCCTGGCTGTGTGTGGACAAAGCTTTTCAGATTGAATGGGCTTAATAAATGAGTGACGGCTGGAATCTACTTTGCCCAATATCAAGACAAATGGGGAAGCCAGTTGGGAACAGAATATATTCAGAGAACAGGTGGCCGCGAGCATCTGTGAACAGAAGTAGCAGCTAAAATGGGTGAAAATCAGAGTGGAGCTAGGAAGAAAAAAAAAATCCCTGGTGTTTCCTGTCTAAAAACAGGCTTGGTCCTTTTTTGCACTTTTTGGTAACATTGAATCTTGAATTTTAAATAGAAAAAAAGTGAGAAAAGGTACTCACCACTCTCTTGAAAGAGTGGACCCTTTTGAGACCAGTGAGCAAAGGGAAAGAAAGGTCATGGACTTGAGAGATCCACACAGAGCCCTCTCCTGGATTTCTCGTGAGATGAAAAAGTGAGATTCCACATTTCACATAGAGGTCTGCCCTGCGGGACGTCTGTTCAGTTATTTCTTGCCATTCCTCCTAGCTCTATTTCAGATATGAAACCAATTAGAATATGAGTGAAGAAGGGAAAATGAAGACAACTGTACTTGAAGAACAATCAATCAATGAATCAATGAATCAATCAATCAATATTGAGAGAACAAAAAAAAAAAGGAGACTATGAAATGCCTTACTAGATCTACAGAATTGCCCTCTTTGAAACTTGAGTTTTTGTTGGGGACTGCTCTGCCTGGTTTCAGGAGCTGTAAACCCCCCATGGCTAAGGCTGAGTTAGGGACCTTCGGACTGTGGAGCCACTAAGGAGACAAAGCTTATCTCCCGGGCAGGAGGGCTGCTTCTGCTTCATCCAGCTCTGGCCCCCAGTGCTTGGCTGGTTAGTCAATGACAGGTAAGACCCCTCAGAAGGGTGGGGCAACCTAAGCCAGACACGATCACTTGGGAGGCCCTCAAAGGACTTGGGGGGGCTGCAGCAAAGAGGGGGTGATGGACCCTCACTCCCCAGCTATTCTGACATAGCCTGAGTCCTCATTCTGTCTGCAAGAAGTCTTCCAATCTCTTGGCTGCCTTACTTAAGCCTGAGAGAGTGCCTTAAGCCTGAGACAATGCTGGTGGTGGGTACCACCCTGTGCTGGAAAGGGCTGGTTCCCTAGGGCAATCAGGCCTAAGAAAGAATATGTAAAATCATGTGAAACCTGCTTTGTTTAGAATGCTCTCAATTAAATAAGGGTCCAAGCAAGAAGTTAGTTTGTTCCTCAAAGTTTTGTAGCTCTTTAGCTATCTGACCCTGACCCAAAATAGGCCCTCAGAGTTCTTTGTTATCTATTGTTTGACCCTTACTGCCTGACAATGATTAATGAGCTTTACCTGTATTTCTGTGCAAAACGAACCCAATAAAAGCCCATTGAGGAAAAAGCTCTTGGCCCTTCTCCTTTGAGAGACAGCCACCTTTCCTCCCCAAGCAGATCATGTCTAGGTAGCATTATTTTCATCCATGGTGGATGGGGGCGCTCCGTGGGCGGAGCCCCCCCAACAAATCTTGAGCTTTGTTCTGCAGCTGTTCAGTATGACAGCCCCAGGTGGCCACAGAGCTCATGTAATGAGGTGATTCTATCATGTAAATTCATGTAATTCTGTCACAAGGAATTAGTATAAACAAACTGTAAAACTTCTTAATGATGTTTTTATATGTTGATGCTTTCTTACATGTGGAAATGATAAAGAGTGGGATCTATTGGCTTAAGTACATTGTTTTTTAAATTATTTTTCACCGTTTTATACCTTTCCTCGATATGGCTACTAGAAAACGTGTCATTTCATATGTCTCATTTCTATTGGACAATGCTGCCTTATACGAAAAAGGACTGGAAAACTGATGTTTATGTTCAAATCGGTACCTGATATTTTCGCTAACCATCAGTTCCCTGGTTTTGATGAACCAGGTTATGGGACTGGAGAGTGATCCAGAACCATGTGGTCCTGGTAGCAAAAAGGAAATATTATCCCTCTGGAGACCTATGTTGGCTCCCTAACTCACGCCGTGCTCTTGACAAGTCCCTGCCCCTTTTGGGTCCCGGTTTATTCATCTATGCAGTTAGAGGTTCAGGTAAACTGATCTTCCAATCACCCTGATACTATCAGTTAATCTTCCCAAGGCCCACGTCACTCCCAACTAATCAATCTTCATGGACTTGCCATTACCCACATAACGAAAAAGAAAACTCCACCCGGCCCCGCTGGCTGTCCACCACGGGGCCTCCTTTGCCACTTCTTCCCTCGGTTCGGTGCGTTTCTGCCACAGAGAGCTGGCCTCCTGCCTTCCCTCCTCTGTGGATTGCATCAAGTCCTCTGCTTGGAAGCCTGTTCAGCTGCATCCCCACATCTTCAAATGTCACCGATCAATCAGTCACGCCGAAATGTTACCTTTCTGTGAGAGCTCCCATTTCCCCAGCTGGCAGTAATCTTAACTCTTTCCGGTTTCTCCAACGCCACGTCTCGCCGCCTTCTAAAAATGAAATGCATCCTGTGTCGGGCCATGATCATTTCTGTGTGCCTCCTCACCGGAAGTCCCTCCTGAAAAGCAGGGCTTATCTCCGAATCCCAGGTGGAAGCAGCACCGGGCCCAACACCACAGGCAGGAGCGCCGCACACCAGCCCGTTCCCTCCTCGCCTCCGACTGCTAACCGCGCTCCAGAAACAAACGTGGGCCGCATTCAGTGGATTCCTTGGCTGCTGACACAAGCT